>CM062812.1:596242063-596513168 GCA_031772625.1 Pinus tabuliformis | reverse complement strand
CGGGATTGTTCAAGGGTGTTTGTTTGATGAGATTAACAAGAAAATATGTGCCTGATAAATGGATTTAAATGTAATTTTTTTCCAAGAAAAAAATTGCATTTTTTTATTATATTATAAAAACAATCACGTTCTTGCACACTGCGTTTAGAATAGTCGATGAATTGGTGCACTATTAAGATTATTTTTGTGTAATGGTCAATGATTTGGAACCCTGCAGGTGTTCCACTTGCCTAACCCTCAACTAGAGGTTATAGAGGTAGCAGTCAGAAGCAACCCGAGGTCACGTGGGTATGAGACTGACCTAGTCATTGATTCTTCTAATAAAAAAAATCACATTATTTTATGCTCAAAGCACAATAACAAAAATAAGTAAGTACGAGTGCATACAATGCTTACAAGAGTCTAACTGTAGATTTCATTACAAGAATATAATCACACAATTAACGTATCTCGAATTTTTGGCCCTTTAGAAAATAATCTTCAATTGATCCATTTTTCCCTTTCTTCCTTTTAATCTCTTATCATCCTATGATGAAGGAGCCATAATAACTAATTGTAAGTCATAAGAAGATAGATAAATATGTATAGAGGGAATCATTTCCTTATCTATATTAGAGGTATTAGTATCATGTGGTCTATTAGTAGCCGGGAAGCCAAGAGTTAGATTTTAGGAACTAGAAGAAATAGGAAGTGCATGTAGGTGTTAGAGTTGGGGAGTCGAGAGATCGAGGCAGTCGAAGATGGAGACTTGCTCGAAAGAAAAAATCCTGGACAACCTAAAAGAAATAACCTATAAGTAAATCACGAAAGAATCCCACAAGGAAATCTCATAAGGCACTTTCCTGAAAAGAAAAATTCCTAGAAGGAAAATCCCTGTAGGAAAAACAAAAGCGCAAAGGGAAAAAAATCGGGAAGATGGGCTTGGGAAACAGGAAACCATGTTGACAAGTGACATTCTGTCATGTGACAAAGAGTGCACTAGGTCACAATTTTTGTTGCAATTCTAAGTGATTGAGGGCCTTCGAGCTATAATCAATACAAGGGCCCTATGCACGAAGAAAAAACATGAACAAATCAGTAGTTGTAAAAGGGCCAAGGGCGTGGAGATTGTTGGTACCATTTTTTATGCTTCTTTTTGCCTCCATAACCTATATTTTGCCCACATTTTTCCTTCATATCTTTCATATTCCCTCCATATTTGCATCAAATTTATCATTTCAGGTACATTTTTCATTTACTTTTTATGATTTGAATTTTTGCAAAATTTGACATTAAAATTAAATTTTTAGCAAAAATTACAGGATGTTGTAACTTCCTATAATAGCTCCAAGGTTTGCATATGTGCAGGACAACTGGGTGAATTTTGAGACATGTGGGATGTTCCTCAATGTCCAAGGATGGATAAATATCTATCAGTTTCCAGAAAAGCTTCACACGTGCCTGGTCAACGTTGGTCAAACCTGACCACTTGTGCAAAAAATACCATGTTTTTAGCCAAAAATTAGGACAAATTTGAATTTCGAGGGATTTCTTCATATTTTGTGGATTTGGAGATTGAATTCGACCTTATTAGCATATTTAGTGGATCTTAGAAACTAATTAGAGTACTTTTAACATTTTGGTTACAAAGCTTCTTGTATAAATACTCAAGACTTGAATGGAAACATAATGTTATTATGTTCAAGAATTCTATTTGACTGAAGTTAATATATTTGGAGTTGTTGGACACCTGAATTATGATGTGTTGATGTTGTTACTCAAGCTTTTCTAACTGGTTTTACATCCAAGTGTGCAAGCAAAGCGTGGAGGGCCCCCATTGCCAAGTTGTGCACTTAACTTTTAAAAGTGTTTGGCACACTTTCAAATTTGTTCTAGTTTATTTCTTTCTTTTTCATTAGATTAACAAGATTTAACTGTTTCTAAAGTCTGATAATCCATTGTGCATATATCTCTTGTACAAAATCTTAATGTGTCCTTACTTGCAACAATAAAAGATTGTCAATTTGTTATTTTATGCAATTCATTTTATGTTATTTCAGTATTTCATTGTTTATAAAACTTGATGATCTAAGTGTTGTTATGTTTTTGAAACATTATGAATGTATCTCATGTAAGGTAGACATGTAGCTTGATGTTTTACTTACAGCATATAAAGTCATTAAGATACATCATATGCAAAGTCTGTTTAAATTTCTGCAATTTAAGTTTAAGTTGCCTCTAGATCTGAAATCCATATATTTTGGTATGCTTCTAAGTCTTACGATCCCAGATTGACATTTGAATTCACACTCTAATTCAAACCTCTATATTAGACACATTTTTGGTGTCGTTGTTGGGGAAGCATATTCAAATATAAACAAAGATAGAATTAGGAATTCTAGTCAATATTTAAAAAAAAATAGAGGTTAGTTTTTAATTTAGTTATGTTTATTTTTGCTTAGATAAAGGATGAAAAAGGTAGATATGCAAAACAAAACCCCCCAAATACTACTCAACCATCAGTGGAATCATGATCATCTACATCTGAGAAAATAGAATTCTCTGCACTAATTGTTGGAAGATCAACTTTGGAAGAATTAGAAGAAAAACAATGTTCAGGGCAAAGGATAAATCTTGTTGAAAGACAAATTTTATGGCTTATGAAGCAAAGAAGAAACAAACACAAGCATAAACATCTTTTGTAGGAAAACAAAAAGAAACAAGGAAACCAATTATTCAACCTATCCTTGAACAACTAGAGAAAGTTGAAGGAAAACAACCTCACATTCATAGTGAAACACCAAAAGAAGAACTAGATAAGACTTTTAAGGATTAATAACTTTGAACCAAGAAATTGTGGGAATCTAAGATGGCAAAAAAGAAGTATCCAATAAACAAGGAGGAGGAAGAGGACCAAACTAGAACACCGTTGAGAATATGAAAGACAAAGGAAAGTAGAAGAAGACAAAAGAAGGAGAGAAAATGAAAACAAGAGAAGGGAAGATGAAAGAGCAGAAGATGAGCAAGGAGAACAAGAAACTACTTTTGGATTTCCAATCTTGGACACTAGAGCAATTTTGGGAGATGATGTAAAAATGAAAAATATTCACCCTCTATTTTACAAATTTCTATGGTATGGCTTCTGAAGATCCTGAATCATTTTTCTTTGAATTTGAAATTTTATGTCATACCTATGGTTATACTGATGATACACATAAGCTTCGTCTTTTCCCTGCTACCCTTAAAGCATCCTCATTAAAATGGTTCATGGGATTAGGTGAACATAGTAGTGCCACTTGGGATGAATTGAGAAAAATATTCCTTAAGAAATATCAAGCACATTGTAGGTCTAGCGATTTAAAGGATGACATTTTTAGGATGTCTCATCAAGAATGTTAATGCCTAGATTTACCTCAGGTTGAGAAAGGTAGGATCCAGGGCCAACATCAAACCACGCTTAACCTGGTAGCTAGCCCTACCAGGTCGGGAGAGGGCTCTCTCCGGGTCAATCTCAGCAAATTATGATCGATGAGGGCTTGAGATGACTGATAGAAATACTGATCTTAGGCTAGGTATATGTGTGAAAGAGTTTGATTGAATGAAATGATGTTTTTGTTGGCTCTAATGGAAAGGCAGATTTTGGGTGCGGGGAATGAGGCTCAGTCTTGCAGAGATCTCAATGGGGCAAGGTAGGCAATTGATTTTGGCACTTCAAATCGAATGAGATGGAGGGATTAGACAGGTGAGGAGTTGAAGAGGGCAAGAGAAACCATGGATCCTCTCCAAATAGCTGAAAACATCAAGAAACTAAAGCAAACCTCAAGTAGAGCACTGCAATTTCAATGGATTCTACTTACACTCTTGTTTGATTTAGCTGAGAAGAAATAAGAGAGATAATGGCATACAATCACATAAATAAATTCACAATTACAAAAGAAAGCACTGTACCAAGACAAATTGCCACATGGATCCCAAAGAGTGCTGCAAACCCTGGTCTCAATTCCTTAGCCAAAATGCTGATATGAGTGTACAATGAAGCTCAAGGCTTTCTCAAAAGTCCAACCATGCTAATGACTAAAAAACTACATAATATAGACAAACCATAGCTCATCCTAGCCTCTAGGGGTTGAGCTCACATGTTTAGGAGCTGTTTCAACTAATTCTAAACTGAGAACTAGAAATCAGGCAACAGAACAGCATGCCTCTAGAAACAAGGAACTGATTCATTCAGTTTCAAACAACTTTTTAACAAATGAATCTACCTCCATAAGTGAAAATTTGACATATTTACATCATGATCTATCAATGTACATGAAATTACATCAAAAATTTGACATTAAGAAGATGAAAAGTCAAACTGGCAAAAGTTGTGCGAAAAACAGAGCATTCCTGGTCAAACTGGGCCAAATTTCCTCTATGTGCCACCCCTGATTCTCTATGTGTAGCTCTTGTTTGGACCCACTTTTGGAGGCCTTCCAGGTGTCAAAATTAGCTCCAAGTGTGCTTGTTGAAAAGGTCTACCTGTCTACTTTCAAACTCAGTGGAATTTTTTAATTTACCTCCATTTGCCCCTCCAGAATTCAGTTCTCCCAACACTGCTTCGTGTGTGTCAAAATAGGGGCAGTAAGGTCATTTTTTGAGTGTTTTTGACCTTTTTGAGGCTCAAAAGCTGTCCAAATTTCTTGGCCATTGGTAGAAAAACATATTTTTCCATGCCAAATACAAAAATTCTAAGCTTTGGTGATTTAGAGGCTCCTAGCAAAAGCAAGCGCCACGTGGCGCGACGCATATGTTTTTTGAGCAAAAAATTTCAAAAATGCAAATGTGCCCCAAATTTTTTGGAATTTGGGCTGAGTCTTCTCCATCAAGCACTGTGTTGGGCCAAGGAAGCCTCAGCCAATATCTGAAGTCCTTCATGCTCCTTTCACCTCTTTGATGCCCTCTTCAATCTTGCCTTTAAGCTCCTGATTCTCGCCTTGCAAACTTTGTTCCTTGCCATGTAATGAAAAGCCATATGTTTGAACAAGTTTTTCTCCTTGTTGGCCTTCTCCAAAAATCTCTCTAAGTAGATGTTGGCTCTTTCAAGCCATGACTCCCGATCGACATTGATCTCTCGTTCTAGTGAAGTGAACTCCACCCTCCTCCTTTGGGCAGCTTGGCGATTCTCCCGAATGTTTTGCAACTCCATAATCGTTTGTTGATCTTCAATCTGCTTATTCCTTTGCTCCAAGTATTTTATAATCCACTTAGCCCTCTCTAAGTTGAGGGACAAGGCTTTGATGTCCGCCCGCTGCTCTTGGATGCTTCTTTGAGATTTGTGCTTTGCGGGCCCACATATGTGTCATCACCCTCAATGAGAATAAAGTCCCGCTCACCTAAAGGCCCCTCATCCTGTAATGGCCTCTTGCCTTTGTCCTGAACCTGTTGTGTTGATGACGGAAGCAAGACCCCTTCCACCCCGGGTGGAGATAATACTCGCTTTGCTGCCGCGAACAACCATCTGGTGCCCTTCGGATAAGTGATAAACACCAGCATACTAGTAGTCTGTGTGTCATGACCCTCATGCTGATGATAAGGTCCACCTGTTGGAAATAATACTGAGAGGGGGGTGAATCAGTATTATCAGATCAATCAAACCTTTTCAATGCTCAGAAACATATACGCTACTTCAGTTAAGTAAAACAGCGTGTACACGCTACTGTGACTAAATAAAACAGCGTATAAGAAGAAAACTCATAACTTAGTTAGCTTATTCTTCAGTTAAGTTCATCAGGACATTATTCAGCACATTAACAGTAAGCAGATGCAGTATAACAGAACGGATCAAAAGTCACACACATGAACACCAAGATATAAGGTGGAAACCCAATGTGGGTGAAAACCACCTGCTGCAAGTTATCTCTATCTTTCTTTAAGAAACTTCAGTTTACAATCTTTTGTACTGGTGCAGCCTTATACCAGTACGCAGGCTACAACCTGCAGAAGGCTACAACCTTCTCTCGTTCTCCAAACTTCCTTGGAAGGGAGCTCCAACCCCCTTTGTTCTTGTACTAGCCAAGATACTAGTACGTAGGTGCTGACCTACAATCTTCTTTTCTTCAGGTATCACCTTTCATACATTTTCAGACTTGAATATTCCTGAAGCACAACATTACAATCTGAAGACCACAATTCATTCAATTTCCACAACAGATCATTGAAGCATAAAACAACCAAACTCTGAATCACTGAACCACTGAACCCTGTCAATCCACCAGTTATCAGAACACAGAGCAGACTACAGAACTCTGCAATAACTGTCAGACCCCACTGTAAACCCAAAAACAAGCTTCAAAAGATATACGCTACTTCAAGGAGCCAAACCCGCGTATACACGCTCTTTTACCGAAGCCAACCTGCGTACAGATCTAAAAATAAACTTTCTCAATTTGCAGCTGTACCAGACATTAGTTAGACCCAGAAAATAGCATTGCGACAATATGCAGATCTAGAAATAAGCATAATCAACCATATCATGATAGTGCATTTCAAACCATTAGATCCCGATCTATCCTTAGATCTAGTCTTCCATCAACCAATGTGATCTCTCCTTGGCTTAGATCAAGCAACCCAGCACCTGCAAATCAGATCTCTTTCACTCTTAGATATTCAAGCCCTTGTCAAAAGATGATTTTGCCTAATGATCTTCTTCTCCTTATATAGTCTTAGGCCTAGCTCAATACCAAGAGCCAAAACCATAGTAACACAATACCATCAACTTCAAAACTAGGGATCGACACGCCCGTCGAGACACAATGGTCCGAAATCATAGGCACAACTTCCAAGGACTAACCACCATGGACCAAAGGAACCTTTCCACATACACGCGCTTTTTATGAATAGAACTAGCGTGTACACGCGACTTGGGCTTAACAAAACGGCGTGTATGAGCTTCCTTGGCATGCTGTACTGAGATCTGTCTTCTGATTAAGATGCCATCACTTGTACCAACCTCTGAGCACTTGTACCATCCTCTGAGTGAGTTGCCATCAAGGACAACACTTGAATCATAATGCCAACACCACCTGTCTCATGCAAAGCCTGTGAAGGTCCCTGAGGAGCTCTGAAAAACTCACGAGAAATGAAGTCCTCCCAAGTGATGCCCTGCAAGCCAAGTTGATGGATGACCACAATTTTAATGAGAGAAAAATGATATATACTGTTGAACTGCTGCTGAGGAGTCTTGTGCTGTACTAGGGTGGTCATCTTCTCAATATTTTGGCACATGAAGTAGGGGAGGTTCATCATCCTCACCCTGGTAAAATGCATCAGCAGCTTGATATGATAAGCATATAAACGGGAAAACTGGCCCTCACAGTTGAAATACTTCATTATCAATTTCATCAAAGGAGCATAAGAATCTTTGAGGTACCGAAAAGGAAAAACTCTGCTGAGCTGTCTCAAATAACCGGGCTTGATGTATGGTTCATAATGCTACCTGTCAATTTGCTACCTCTTGTTCCATTGCTCTCCAATGTTAGGAATACCGGTTGCTAGTGAAATAGATTCTGGTGTTAATGTGAAAGTGACACCAGCTAGAGTGGCTTGACCATCATGTAAATGAAGCACAAACAAACGAGCCAACTCATGATGAAACTGAATGCTAGCAACCTTCTCACAAAATTCATAGCAGGACTGGTGCTGAAAACAAGTGATGGCAAGAGGGTAGGCCTGTAACTCAGCAAGAGTGGTTGGTTCCTCTCGAATATGTTTGCCACCTCTATGAGGCCTCCTGGGTGCATGTACCTCTGTAGGTGAGCCACTATGTGTCTCCTCTTCATAATCATATGAAGGATCAGATGCCATCTCTGCTAGTGGATGAATTGTCTTGATGAGAAGTAGGTGATTTATGATGTGTTTTTGACTTTTGCCACCAAGGGAAAAGTGATATAAGGGACTGTAGAGGGAGGGAAAATGAAGGATTTTAGGGACTGTTAGGATAGGGTTTAGTTATGGAAATAGGGAATTAGGGAATGATTTGGGAGTTTTTGGTATAGGACTAGGGTTTGGGAATTTGTATTTGGGATTTTGGGGAAATGGGAATTGGGGTAGGAATAGATGATGTTTTAGGAATGTGGAATTTAGGGAATAGGAAAATCAAGGGAAAAATGGAGTAAGGGAGTGGTGAGGGAATAGAAAGATGGACTTGGTAGCCAAAACAATAGTTCAAACCCTAGGCAGCAGTTTCCTTAGAGATATTTCAAGAGATAGGGTTTGATTTCTTTTTTAAACCATCACCATAAGACAATCTCCATAAATTGCATAAAAAATTGTTTCACTAGCAATGATGAAGGCTCAACCTACTTGCACAAATGATGATCCACGTGTTTTGAGTGATTTGGAGCAAGTTGTTGAAGTTTTCGGGCTTGCCAGCTCTATCGTCGTCGCGCACCATGTATGCGTCGCACCCGTGTAAATTTGAACTGGAGATCGCGGCTCAGTGCGTCGCGCCTTTTATGTGCGCCGCGCCAGTTGCCAAATGCACCGCACCTCTGTCTTGGAGCGATTTTCAACAATTTCTCTTGCTCACTTTACACACAGCTTTGCTTTGCTTCCAAGAGTGCAAATGAGCTTTTCAAATTGAAGAAATGACTTATATACAAGAGGCTTTTAAATTTTTGGTTTGCAAAACCCACTTTTACAATGTTTTGAAAATGACTTTATTTTGAACTCTGTTTTGAACTTTTTCACTTTATTAGAGCTTGTGATGAACTGAATGACCTGTGTTTTGCTTGTTTTGCAGGGGGTTGGAGCTACTGGGGCTAGGGAAAGTGACCAGGGTTACAGATGAAATGATTTACATATGGAGGAAATAAAATTACATAAATTTGTACCATAAAAGCAAAAATACTCTGTTTTTCCTCAAAACAAAGTTTTGAGGAAAACTACATCTCTGAGCACTTGATATGAAATTTATTAATGCTGGAACCTCCTCATGTGCCTGCTGGTTGTTATTGGACATTTTGAAACACTTTTTGATGAAACCCTAATGAAACCCTAGACCTAAATGACAATGAAACCCTAAAAAAGACTTCTACAATCTTTAAGACAAAAAGTGACTGTATACAATTTTGATGAATAAACATGAGCCAGCAAGTAACTGACATGAGGGAAACTGTAGGAGAAGCCACTACCGTCAGATGATCCATGCGCCTAATGAATGTAGCTGACTGAGCAGGACACATAACATGCAATGCAACAAGAGAATTTGATCTCTGACGGAGGGATGAAGATACCGACATTATCATTGGCTCCAATGGGGATGGTAGCTCCTTGGAGATGCCAAGAACTACAGATCTCTGGGAAAGCAGACAGTGCCTTCGTCCATTGGGCTATGGAGTCAATAACTTCGACAAACCAAAACCAATATCTTGACAACAAAACATCGAAACTCAAGACTTAAGACTCATAATTGAAATGAGTAAGACTAACTCAAACTGAAACAAGATACTCAAAATCTGAAACTAGACATTCAGCAGTTGAAACTAGACACTCGAAACTGACGAAATCAAAATATGACTTAAGAATTACTTAACTAAAACAAGTACCTACAAAGCTTTTTAATGGCAGCAGACCATCGAGATTTGACATCTTCAAATCATGATGAAAACCACCTGCCTATTGATGAAATATGTACGATCATGTGTAGTGAGCCTTCCAATGTAAACAATCGAGCAGATGGCTACATACTGAAATTCTGCTCTCATTTTCCTCGAGCAGGCAGAACGATGTACATGTAGGCAACTCACAATAACAACTGAAACCAAGGCTTATGCTAACGAACCAGGCAACATTTATCTTCTCTAATGCTTGCAAAAGAATGCTGAAGGGATCTTGAAAATCTTGAAGCACTAGCTTGTCTTGAGATCCAATAGCAAAAATACAAGTAGTCCCTTTATTCTGATCTGAAAGAACAATTGATTGCCGAGTGATAGGAAGGCATAGAGAGGTATAAGCTTCTGCCATCTGAGTGTTAGTTGTAAATTCCTTGACCATGAGAAATTCTGGCATATTGTCTCTCTCAAGCTCATATTCCTCAACTTCATGGTCTAGGTCATTCTTAAACAGAAAACAATCTTCAAGATTATCAAACATGACAACCTTATCATCTTCATGAAAGAAAATATTATCTGTTTGCTGATCTATAAAGCTAATTACAAGACTGTCATCATTTTCAAAAGAGAAAGAAGTTTCACCAACACCTTCTTGACCATGTGCACACTACAGACCTGCATTAGCTTTAGCTATAACTTGACCCTTCAAGAGTTGATCTATCTCATCTTCAGACAAAGGAGATAATACTTTTTGTTTTCTTTTGCTCAAACAGTGATTGTCTTCTTGAAATAACGTTTCAAAACATGAAGAACCTGACTGACAGTCCTTAATTCCCTGGTCTTCTGAAATCTCCTCATGAAGGCTTTGTTCTAATGAAATGAGAACACTTGGGTCAATAACTTTGCCTTCCTCATTCCGAATGATCTCAACAGTAGAGCTCTCCTGCATGGGATTCAGAACAAGGTACTCTTGATCATCACGATCTGAATCTAGATCTAAAATAGCCGACTTGACTTTATCACATTCTGAAATTGAAACTTGACTTTCATGCATGTTGTCTTCTTCTATGGACAGATATGAAATAAAACCTTCTCTTTCATCATTTTCCACTGTGCTAAGATCTTCATCCGGCTACAAAGTTTCCTGAGCATCTTGATGAGATCTTCTAAGTTCTCTTGATGCTACTGAAATGGATTTTCATACAGAGCTTCCATGACCTCATCGTCCATGAAGTTATCATCTTCATAAACTTTCTCAAGACTTTCAATAAAACTATAAGCATGTTTGCAACAGTTCTGAACTAAATTTAATGATGGATAATATTCTTTATACCTTTCAAAGAACAAGGTATGAAAATATTTCAAATAGTAAACACAACCAGGTGGCAAACTTTCATACCAAGATCGGGCTTCACCTTCCAGAGTGGCCATGAATATCTTCATCAAGCAATCTTCAGGAAAATCAACCTTCAAATTGCGAATATGTATGTGAAATCTAACCAGATGTAAAGCAGCATCCTTCCTATCCATCATCTTTAAACGTAGCAAATTCCTTTGCCAATCTACCTTAGGAATTTTATTTGGAAAACCTGGAATGTGATCTTGGCTCATGGGAGCATACCTTCGATCTAGCGAAACCATTTTGATAACAATGAATTCACCAAGACATTCTTCAGGCTACTGATTTTTGAAGAGTGGAGTTGCCATAAAATTCTGAAGCTTTGGATTCTTCAACACTGGAGTCGCCAGGTGAATGATCTCAGCCTTCATATGTGTCTGACTGCTGTCCACCATCAACAATCAGATCTAACATGATACATGTACTGGGGCAATTTTCAAGTCAGATGTTCCGTTTATAAGACTAGATAGGAGATTGACTGAATCAGCTTTTATCTACTTGCGCTAATGCAAAGCAAAAGCGTTTCGAAGGCTACCTGGCTAACTTCAGGCTCTGTTTGTAGTCTATAAAACAAAGAACACTAACAAACAAACAATCTCTTCCCCAGTATGGTCGCCACTATGTTAGTGCCTAGATTTACCTCAGGCTGAGAAAGGTAGGATCCAGGGCCAACATCAAACTTAACCTGGTAGCTAGCCCTACCAGGTCGAGAGAGGGCTCTCTCCGGGTCAATCTCAACAAATTATGATCGATGAGGGCTTGATATGATTGATAGAAATACTGATCTTAGGCTAGGTATATGTGTGAAAGAGTTTGATTGAATGAAATGATGTTTTTGTTGGCTCTAATGGAAAGGCAGATTTTGGGTGCGGGGAATGAGGCTCAGTCTTGCAGGGATCTCAATGGGGCAAGGTAGGCAACTAATTTGGCATTTCAAATCGAATGAGATGGAGGGATTAGATAGGTGAGGACTTGAAGAGGGAAAGAGCAACCATGAATCCTCTCCACACAGCTGAAAAAATCAAGAAACTAAAGCAAACCTCAAGTAGAGCGCTGCAATTTCAATGGATTCTACTTACACTCTTGTTTGATTTAGCTGAGAATAAATAAGAGAGATAATGGCATGCAATCACATAAATAAATTCAAAATTAAAAAATAAAGCACTGTACCAAGACAATTTGCCACATGGATCCCAAAGAGTGCTGCAAACCCTGGTCTCAATTCCTTAGCCAAAATGCTGATATGAGTGTACAATGAAGCTCAAGGCTTTCTCAAAAGTCCAACCATGCTAATGACTGAAAAAATACATAATATAGATAAACCATAGCTCATCCTAGCCTCTAGGGTTCAAGCTCACATGTTTAGGAGATGTTTCAACTAATTCTAATCTGAGAACTAGAAATCAGGCAACAGAACAACATGCCTCTAGAAACAAGGGAACTGATTCATTCAGTTTCAAACAACGTTTTAACAGATGAATCTACCTCCATAAGTGAAAATTTGACATATTTACATCATGATCGATCAATGTACATGAAATTACATCAAAAATTTGACATTAAGAAGATGAAAAAGTCAAACTGGCAAAAGTTGTGCGAAAAACAGAGCATTCTTGGTCAAACTGGGCCAAATTTCCTCCATGCTCCGTGCCTAATTCTCTATGCATAGCGCCTATTTGGACCCACTTTTGGAGGCCTTGTAGGTGTCCAAATTGGCTACAAGTGTGCTTGTTGGAAAGGTCTGCCTATCTACTTTCCAACCCAAGTGGAATTTTTCAATTTGGCTTCCATTTGCCCCTAAATTCAGCTCTCCCAACACTGCTTCCTGTGTGTCAAAATAGGGGCAATAAGGTCATTTTTTGAGTGTTTTTGACGTTTTTGAGGGCTCAAAATCTGTCCAAATTTCTTGGCCATTGGTAGACAAACATATTTTTCCATGCCAAATCCAAAAATTCTGAGTTTTTGTGATTTAGAGGTTCCTAGCAAAAGCGAGCGCCACATGGCGTGACGCATAGGGCAGAAAATCCTGTTTTTTGAGCAAAAAATTTCAAAAATGCAAAATGTGCCCCAAATTTTTTGGAATTTGGGTTGAGTCTTCTCCATCAAGCATTGTGTTGGGCCAAGGAAGCCTTAGCCAATATCTAAAGTGCTTCATGCTGCTTTCGCCTCTTTGATGCCCTCTTCAATCTTGCCTTTAAGCTCCTAATTCTCGCCTTGCAAACTTTGTTCCTTGCCATGTAATGAAAAGCCATATGTCTCAACAAGTTTTTCTCCTTGTTGGCCTTCTCCAACAATCTCTCTAAGTAGATGTTGGCTCTTTCAAGCCATGACTCCTGATCGGCATTGATCTCTCGTTCTAGTGAAGTGAACTCCACCCTCCTCCTTTGGGTAGCTTGGCGATTCTCCCGAATGTTTTGCAACTCCATAATTGTTTGTTGATATTCAAGCTGCTTATTCCTTTGCTCCAAGTATTTTATAATCCACTTAGCCCTCTCCAAGTTGAGGGACAAGGCTTTGATGTTTGCCTGCTGCTCTTGGATGATTTCTTTGAGATTTGTGCTTTGCGGGCCCACATCTGTGTCATCACCCTCAATGAGAATAAAGTCCCACTCACCTAAAGGCCCCTCATCCTGTAATGGCCTCTTGCCTTTGTCCTGAACCTGTTGTGTTGATGATGGAAGCGAGACCCCTTCCACCCCGAGTGGAGATAATACTCGCTTTGCTGCCGTGAACAACCATCTAGTACCCTTCTAATAAGTGATAAACACCGGCATACTAGCAGTATGTGTGTCATGACCCTCATGCTGATAAGAAGGTCCACCTGTCTCATGCAAAGCCTGTGAAGGTCCCTGAGGAGCTCTGAAAAACTCACGAGAAATGAAGTCCTCCCAAGTGATGCCCTGCAAGCCAAGCTAATGGATGACCATAATTTTAAGGAGAGAAAAATGATATATATTGTTGAACTGCTGCTGAGGAGTCTTGTACTGTACTAGGGTGGTCATCTTCTCAATATTTCGGCACATGAAGTAGGGGAGGTTCATCATCCTCACCCTGGTAAAATGCATCAGCAGCCTGATATGATAAGCATATAAACGGGAAAACCAGCCCTCACAGCTGAAATACTTCATTATCAATTTCATCAAAGGAGCATAAGAATCTTTGAGGTACCGAAAAGGAAAAACTCTGCTGAGCTGTCTCAAATAATCGGGCTTGATGTATGGTTCATAATGCTGCCGGTCAATTTGCTGCCTCTTGTTCCATTGCTCTCCAATGTTAGGAATACCGGTTGCTAGTGAAATAGATTCTGGTGTTAATGTGAAAGTGACACCAGCTAGAGTGGCTTGACCATCATGTAAATGTAGCACAAACAAATGAGCCAACTCATGATGAAACTGAATGCTAGCAACCTTCTCACAAAATTCATAGCAGGACTGGTGCTGAAAACAAGTGATGGCAAGAGGGCAGGCCTGTAACTCAACAAGAGTGGTTGGTTCCTCTCGAATATGTTTGCCACCTCTATGAGGCCTCCTGGGTGCATGTACCTCTGTAGGTGAGTCACTATGTGTCTCCTCTTCATAATCATATGAAGGATCAGATGCCATCTCTGCTAGTGGATGAACTGTCTTGATGAGAAGTAGGTGATTTATGATGTGTTTTGACCTTTGCCACCAAGGGAAAAGTGATATAAGGGACTCTAGAGGGAGGGAAAAATGAAGGATTTTAGGGACTGTTGGGATAGGGTTTAGTTAAGGAAATAAGGAATTAGGGAAATGATTTTGGAGTTTTTGGTATAGGACTAGGGTTTGGGAATTTGTATTTGGGATTTTTGGGAAATGGGAATTGGGGTAGGAATAGATGATGTTTTAAGAATGTGGAATTTAGGGAATAGGGAAATCAAGGGAAAAATGGAGTAAGGGAGTGGTGAGGGAATAGAAAGATGGACTTGGTAGCCAAAACAACAGTTCAAACCCTAGGCAGCAGTTTCCTTTGAGAGATTTCAAGAGATAGGGTTTGATTTCTTTTTAAAACCATCACCATAAGACAATCACCATAAATTTCATAAAAAATTGTTTCACTAGCAGTGATGAAGGCTCAACCTACTTGCACAAATGATGATCCACGCGTTTTGAGTGATTTGGAGCAAGTTGTTGAAGTTTTCAGGCTTTCCGGCTCTATGCGTTGCACACCATGTATGCGTCGCGCCCGTGTAAATTTGAACTGGAGATCGCGGCCCAATGCGCCGTGCCTGCTATGTGCGCCGCGCCAGTTACCCAATGCGCCACGCCTCTGTCTTGGAGCGATTTTCAACAATTTCTCTTGCTCACTCTACACACGGCTTTGCTTTGCTTCCAAGAGTGCAAATGAGCTTTTCAAATTGAAGAAATGACTTATATACAAGGGGCTTTTAAATTTTTGGTTTGCAAAACCCACTTTTACAATGTTTTGAAAATGACTTTATTTTGAACTCTGTTTTGAACTTTTTCACCTTATTAGAGCTTGTGATGAACTGAATGACCTGTGTTTTTCTTGTTTTGCAGGGGGTTGGAGCTACTGGGGCTAGGGAAAGTGACCAGGGTTACAGATGAAATGATTTACATATGGAGGAAATAAAATTACATAAATTTGTACCATAAAAGCAAAAATACTCTGTTTTTCCTCAAAACAAAGTTTTGAGGAAAACTACATCTCTGAACACTTGATATGAAATTTATTAATGCTGGAAACTCCTCATGTGCTTGCTGGTTGTTATTAGACACTTTGAAACACTTTTTTATGAAACCCTAATGAAACCCTAGACCTAAATGACAATGAAACCCTAAAAAAGACTTCTGCAATCTTTAAGACAAAAAGTGACTGTATACAATTTTGATGAATAAACATGGGCTAGTAGGTAACTGACATGAGGGAAACTGTAGGAGAAGCCACTACCGTCAGATGATCCATGCACCTAATGGAATGCAGCTGACTAAGCGGGACACCTAACATGCAATGCAACAAGAGAATTTGATCTCTGATGGAGGGATGAAGATACCGACATTAACAAAGAAGATGAAAGTTTAGAGGAATATTTAGAAAGATTTCTCTATAACTTACAAAACTACAAACATCATTCTTTAAACTTTGATATCATTTGAACAATCTTCTTAAAAGGCATACAAGATGAGTATTTTGATATTCTTAATGTAATGGGAAAAGGAGATATTTCATATTTACCATTTGAAGAAATTGCAAAACTATGTGAGAAACACTCAAGAGGAAGAGATAAAAATGGAAAAAGAGATGTAACTTCTAAAGTAACCAAGTCAACAATAGGAAGTATAACAAGAGTTGAACTTGGAAATTTATTAGAATATTTCAAGGCTAATATTTTAAGCGCGTTAGGAACACAAGTTGATATGTTCAAAGCTAAAAAGAAACATGAAGAATTTTTATCAATCTTTTGTCCTAAATGCAAAAAAAAAAAACATACATTGAAAGAATGTCCTCTGGATAGTATTCAGGTCTGTGGCCTTTGCACTGAAAATCATGCAACTGTTGATTGTCCAAAGTTGAAGGAATTACAGGTAGCACACATGGAATAAAGTCAAGGAATTAAATCTCTTTATTATTTAGCACCAAGAAGACCTTGGAAACCATGTTTCATAAGTATGTCTCAAAATCCTCCTAAAAAATTTGCTCATTGTCCAAAGTTGAAGGAATTACAGGTAGCACACATGGAATAAAGTCAAGGAATTAAATCTCTTTATTATCTAGCACCAAGAAGACCTTGGAAACCATGTTTCATAAGTATGTCTCAAAATCCTCCTAAAAAATTTGCTCAACAATTTCCTCAAAATTATCAATATCTAGTCCATAATTCTTGGAATGCTCCTATGCCTTGGTAGCCTTGGACTCCTTAGAAAACCCAAAACCAATCTTTTCAAAGTTGGCAAGGATATGCTTATGGAAGCCAACCTCCTTAACAACCATATCAACAACCATAATTTCAACAACAACACCAACAATCATATCCCCAACAATCTTTTCCTTATCAATAATTCCAACAACCCCAACAACAAAATCCATTCCTCAGTAATCATTACCTGCACCACTATTAACCCAACCTCAGCTGCTTCAACTTCCATCTAACCAACACCCACCTAGACCAACTCAGTTACCAGCACAGCCAGTGGCAAATCCAAATAATAAAGTGGAAAGACCAGTATATAATGTTGAAGAAGGAACATCATTTCCTACATACTCAATCCTTCCTATTCAAGACATCCACTTAAGGTCTAGGAAAGTTTTACAAAAGGATTCTCCTGTTATCATAGAAGAACAAATAGAAAGAGAGAGAATTCCTGAAGACTCTAGCATAAAACATGTACAAAAAGATAATCAAATTCAAAGGAGTAAGACAATAATGACTCAACCAACTCCTTTTCCACAAAGGTTAGTTGAGCAAAAGCCATTAATTTCTCTTCCTGAATTTGATGTTTTAGATGAATTGAAGAATGTTTCTGTGAAAATTCCTTTATTGCAAGCTATTAAAGATATTCCAATTTATATAAAAGAAATTAAGGAATTATGCTTAAAGAAAACTGGCAAGAAAAATAAAGATCCACCAACAATTCATGTGATTGGAAATTTAGCAGGCCTAATGTCAAACAATATTTCAATTGAAAAATATGTTGATCCAAAATTCCAATGGTAACAATAATTATCAACAATTTTTCAATTCCTAAAACTCTAATTGACTTAGGAGCATCTATTAATGTGATGACAATAGAAACAATGAGATATTTGAATCTGCAAAATCTTCGACCAACCACTATAGTTTTAGAACTAGCTGATAGATCTAAAGTAGTGCCAGAAGGAGTGCTTGAAGATATCATAGTTTCCTTAGATTCTTGGGAGTATCCAGTAGATTTCTTAGTTCTTCAACCAAAGTCAAATCTAGGAGGACACCCATTAATTCTTGGAAGACCTTGGTTAGCCACAATTGATGCCTTCATTGGTTGTAGATCAGGAAGCATGATTATTTAACGTGGAAATGAAAGAAAACATATAAAACTTTATCCTCCTGCTCAATCATCTTCTTTATTATCATGGCTTGATGAAACATAACAACAAAAGAAAGAAGTAATTCAACATATCTTAAGTATTAATCAAGCTCTTGATTTTAGAGAGGATAATGATGAAGATTTGTTAGATTATTTCATTTTGGAACCAGATATTTCAGAACAATTGAGAACCATGCAATACATTGTTGTGGGTCAGATTTTACAACAAAATTTTCAAGAAAATTGTACAATCAATTCTATACAGTCATCGTTTAATACAAATTTTCCCATTAATTCAATCACAAATTCTTAAAGAAAAACAATTGACATCAGTCCTCGAAAATGTCTGAACATTGGTATAAATTTGGAACAATCACAAGAAGAACAACCGATTGCACTCCTAAAGAAATATTCAAAGGCATTTGCTTGGGAATAAACTGATATACAAGGAAGTCATCCTGAAACATGCACTCATCAGATCTACACAGATGATAATGTAAGACCAATAAGGCAACCTCAAATAAGGATGAATCCAATGTTGAAAGAGATAGTTAAAGAAGAATTGCAAAAAATATTAAAGGTAGGATTTATCTACGATATCTTTGACAGTCAATGGGTTTCTCCTTTAGTAATGGTTCCAAAGAAGAATGGAAAGTTTAGAGTCTGTGTAGATTACAGGGAATTAAACAAGGCAAATCTTAAAGATCATTTTCCATTACCATTCATAGATCAAGTCCTACATACATTAGCTGGAAAGAAATCTTTTTTCCTTTCTAGATGGATTTAGTGGCTACAACCAAATCAAAATAGCATTAGAAGGCCAGGAAAAAACTACTTTTACATGTTCCTAGGGTACATATGCCTATAATGTGCTACCCTTTGGATTGTGTAATGCACCAACTACTTTTCAAAGAGAAGTTCTGGCCATTTTTGTTGATTTAATACATGAATGTGTAGAGGTTTACATGGATGATTTCTCTGTGTATGGAAATACTTTTGATGATTCCTTGAAAATTTTGGAAAAAGTCTTAAAAAGATGTATTGAAACAAACTTATCTCTCAACAATGAAAAATGTTTCATGATGTTAATAGAAGGAATAATGTTGGGTCATCATATTTCATCTTCAGGAATAAAAGTGGATCCAACAAAAATTCAAATCATTGTAAACTTATCAGAGCCAACAAATAAAAAAGATGTAAGAAGTTTTCTTGGGTATGCAGAATATTATCGAAGATTCATTGAAAATTTTAGTAAAATAGCCTTGCCTTTATTCAAGTTACTTGCAAAAGATGTACCATTTCATTGGGATGCTAATTGTCAAGCTGCATTTGAAAATCTCAAGGAAAAATGATCTACAACACCTATTCTAAGAGGACCTAATTGGGCTTTTCCATTTCACATCTCTACAAATGCATCAGATACTGCAATAGGGGCATATTTGGGTCAAAAAGAAAATCTTATGACTTATGCTATTTATTTTATTAGAAAAAATCTAACCCCTGCAGAATTGAATTATACAGTAACTGAGAAGGAGATGTTGGCAGTGGTACATGCAGTGAATAAATTTCATCATTACATCATAGGATATGAAGTTTTCATCCATACAGATCACTCTGTTATAAGGTACCTAATGAATAAACCAATTACTAATGGAAGAATAACTAGATGGTTGTTATTGATGCAGGAATTCAATATTACTATCTTGGATAGACCTGGAAGAGAAAATCAAGTAACAAACTTCACATCCTGCTTAAAATGTGCTAGTGAGATTGTTCCTGTCTCTGATGACTTTCCTAATGAACACTTATTTGCCATATAAGTTATCACTCCATGGTATGTTGATATAGCTAACTATTTATCATCAGGAAAGTTACCTCCACATTTTACATCAAAAGAAAAGAGACGAATAATTAAAGAAAGTGTTAGATATACATGGGTAAATGGAGATCTTTTCTATATAGGATATGATCTTATCATTAGAAGATGTGTAAGACAAGATGAGATTTTAGACATTTTAAAAGCTTGTCATGACAAACCTTGTGGTGGACATTTTGCAGATAAGAGGACATCATACAAAATACTCAATTTGGGGTATTATTGGCCATCTATTTTCAAAGATTCCAAGAAATATGTCAAAAGTTGTGATAGTTGTCAAAGGATGGGCAGACCGGTACCATCTGATGAAATTCCACTAAAGCCACAAGTTCTCATAGAGCCATTTGAGAAATGGGCACTTGATTTCATTGGTCCTATCAATCCACCATCAAATGGAAAGAAGTACATCTTGGTATGTACAGACTATGTGACAAAATGGGTGGAAGCAAAAGCATTACCCAGAGCTACAGAACATACAGTAGTCAACTTTCTCTTTGAAGAAATTTTTGTAAGATTTGGAGTCCCCAGAGAGATTGTTATTGATCAAGGAGCATAATTTACTTCTAAACTAGTGCAAGATATAGCAACAAAGTACAAGATCAAGCATTAGAAATCTACACCCTATCATCCACAAGCCAATGGCCAGGTGGAGTCTACTAACAAAACTTTAGAAGCTATCATGACCAAAACAATTCATATGCATAACAAAGACTAGGCAGATAGGCAGATAAACTTCATGAAGTTTTGTGGGCATATATGGTAAGCAAGTACTACTTCCTATTGAATTTCAAATCCATACTTAAAAACTGGCAGATGATTTAGGGATGGATCAATCTGAGGCACAAAAAGAAATGATGATGCAGTTAAATCAATTAGATGAAATCAGAAAAGAAGCAGTGGATCATATCTTCTTGATTCAACAACAAAGAGCACAAGGGCATGATAATTTCATTAAAAAGAAACAATTCAAAGTGGGAGATTGGGCATTTTTATTTGATTCAAAGTTTAAAGATTTCCAAGCCAAATTTACAACTCATTGGCTTGGTCCATATGAGATTGAAGTAGTCTATGACAATGGCTCAGTCAAATTAAAAACAATAGATGAGGAAGCAGTTTCATTTTTAGTCAATGGACATAGGCTAAAACTTTATAATAAGCCTATAAATAAAGAAGAATTTTTGCAGTAGTTATCTCAACGACATGAAATGGAGGTGTTGGAAAAACATAAACTATCTCACCTTCACCTTGAATAAAAGTCTTTTTGAAAAATAAAATTAAAAGTATATAAAATAAATTAAAATAAATAAATAAAAATAAAAAAGGGGTTTAGTTGTTAAAATCCAGGGAACTTGCACAATATAAACCATAATTCTCATTGGAAAAATAAGTAAAATATGCAATTAAGAATTCATAAAAAGATATTTTTTGTAATTTTCTTTCAAATAGTTTTTCTATCATCAACAAATAAAAGTTTTGTTTTCAAACTTAAGGACAAGTCAATTAATAAGGTTGAGAGGAAAAGCGTAAAATTTCTGAGTTTTTGAAGTCCATCTGCAATCATTTCTCCACTACCTTTTGAATACATTACAGTTTTAGAGTGTTAGGCCCCTATAATACTAGTGATTCCCCCATTACTATTGTCATTGTATCCCTTATTATTATTATTCTACCCCTATTGTCCCCATATTGTTATTAGTATGCCCCATTGAAACCCACCATTGTTATTTTTGTGCCCTTATGTTATTACTGTTATGTCGGCTTGATTATATTATGACCCCTTAGATCCTATATATAGAAGGGAGGCTTAGTCGTTTGTATCATCCAAGAACTGTTCATTTGTGTAATGTAAAGGAGGTTGCCCCCTCGAAGAGGCTGGATTCTAAGGCATTGATCTATATTTTCTATCTTTTTGTGAGTTGATTTCCTAACATTTGGTATCAGAGCTTTGGATTCTAGGGTTTCCCCGCTCCAAACAGATCATCGTGGTATTTTCGCTATAAGTTTTTTTCTGCCTTGTTTCAGAAACTACAAAAAAAACCCATTTGAGCCAAAATCATTCTGAACTTTAGGTCCAAATTTCAGAGCTTGTCTCGCTACTTAAAAACTGGAAAATGATTTAGGGATGGATCAATCTGAGGCACAAAAAGAAATGATGGTAGTTAAATCAATTAGATGAAATCAGAAAAGAAGCAGTGGATCATATCTTCTTGATTCAACAACAAAGAGCACAATGGCATGATAAGTTCATTAAAAAGAAACAATTCAAAGTGGGAGATTGGGCATTTTTATATGATTCAAAGTTTAAAGATTTCCAAGACAAATTTACAACTCATTGGCTTGGTACATATGAGATTGAAGTAGTTTGTGACAATGGCTCAATTAAATTAAAAACAATAGATGAGGAAGAAGTTTCATTTTTAGTCAATGGACATAGGCTAAAACTTTATAATAAGCCTATAAATAAAGAAGAATTTTTGCAGTAGTTATATCAACGACATGAAATGGAGGTGTTGGAAAAACATAATCCATCTCACCTTCACCTTGAATAAAAGTATTTTTGAAAAATAAAATTAAAAGTATATAAAAAAATTAAAATAAATAAATAAATAAAAATAAAAAGGGGTTTAGTTGTGAAAATCCAGGGAACTTGCACAATATAAACCATAATTCTCATTGGAAAAATAAGTAAAATATGCAATTAAGAATTCACAAAAAGATATTTTCTGTAATTTTCTTTCAAATAGTTTTTCTATCATCAACAAATAAAAGTTTTGTTTTCAAACGTAAGGACAAGTCAATTAATAAGGTTAAGAGGAAAAGCGTAAAATTTATGAGTTTTTGAAGTCCATCTGCAATCATTTCTCCACTACCTTTTGAATACATTACAATTTTAGAGTGTTAGGCCCCTATAATACTAATGATTCCCCCATTACTATTGTCATTGTATCCCTTATTGTTATTATTGTGCCCCTATTGTCCCCATATTGTTATTAGTATGCCCCATAGAAACCCACTATTGTTATTTTTGTGCCCTTATGTTATTACTGTTATGTCGGCTTGATTATATTATGACCCCTTAGACTCCTATATATAGAAGGGAGGTTTAATCATTTGTATCATCCAAGAACTGTTCATTTGTGTAATGTAAAGGAGGTTGCCCACTCGAAGAGGCTAAATTCTAAGGCATTGATCTATCTTTTCTATCTTTTTGCGAGTTGATTTCCTAACATTTGGTATCAGAGCTTTGGATTCTAGGGTTTCCCTGCTCCAAATAGATCATTGTGGTATTTTCGCCATAACATTTTTTTTTGTGATGTTTCAGAAGCTACAAAAAAAACCCATTTGAGCTGAAATCGTTCTGAACTTCAGGTCCAAATTTCAGAGCTTGTCTCGCTATATTTGCGGAGATATGATCTGAGGAAGTTAGGGTTTTTGCAGACTCTCGAATTACATTCCAAACAGGTGACCTGTGGAAAATCGTCATAACTTTTGTTTTGAGCATCAGATTGAAATTTCGTAAGATCTTTTAGAAAGAGGACATTCTGTAGTTTTTTGTGCATCATTT
Source organism: Pinus tabuliformis (assembly GCA_031772625.1). NCBI lineage: Eukaryota > Viridiplantae > Streptophyta > Pinopsida > Pinales > Pinaceae > Pinus > Pinus tabuliformis. Next base: position 596,489,713 of record CM062812.1, on the reverse strand, counting down.
TCAGGTACTAAGGTCGAAACAGTGATATGTGGCACGTCGTACAAGTTCACTCTACTAAACTAGTTTATAATCAGGTCACCGTGGGAGATTTGGCATAACTCTTCCTTGGAGAATCCAATCTTGATCAGACTTGTGGGGTTAGAAAGAGGACTCAAAGGGCTACTGCAGGATGAGATTTCATATATTCGAGATCCGTAGTTACAAAGATACAACAGATTCAATATTGAGCTCTTACAAAGTGAAAAAAAAAGGTGTGTAGTTTTTTTTAAATTTTGCATAAGATTGGTTTGAAAAATTAGTTTGAAGGAATTCAAAGGGAATAGTGAAGAATTATTAGCATTAATTAATGCCCTGAAAAAAGAAAATGGAAACACTTGGTAAGCAACCTGAAAGCTCTAGCATGACTCGTGAAGAAGAGGAAGAAATGCAACATGATATATCAAAATTACAAGACCAAGTACAACAAATTTCACTCTCACTAAAGGTAAATGAAGCCAAGATGAATGGCGTGGAAGCTAATATGAATGGCATGCAAGTTAATATGGAAGCTAAGATGGATGGCATGGAAGCTAAGATGAATGGCATGGACGATAAGATGGAAGAATTGAAGATAAATTTGAATAAGTTGCTACAAGAAATGGTCACTAATGGTGAAATGGTAGTAAAGGAAACTCATGATGAGAACAAAAGAAATGTCAATCATGATTTCATAGACTCTAATGTTGGATTGAAGACTCACCATGTTCCAAAAATTGATATGAGGAAGTTTGATGGCAAGGATCCCGTAACATGGATACTACAGATGGAGCAATTTTTCGATCTCCATAATGTGCAAAACACACAAAAGGTACATATTGCAACTTTATATTTGGAACCAAATCAGTTTGTATGGTATCGATGGCTTTGCTCTTGTAAGCAAATTATCACTTGGACAATTTTTACGGAAGAAATGATAGCACATTATGAGGATACAAAAAGCAACACCTTTTTTAGCCAATTGATAAATCTCAAACAAAAGGGTTCAATGATGGAGCCAATTGAGGACTTCCAAAAATTGAACATAAGGGTAAGAGATATTCCAGAGGAGCATAGGATTGATGTGTTCATAGGAACTTTAAAGGATAATATCCAACATGAGGTTCACCTTTGGTAACTTGATTCATTGGAGAAGACATCTAGGTTAGCAAGAAAAATGGAAAGAAAAATTATGGCAACCAGGAAGCCTACCACTCTCAACTACAAAGATGTAAGTGTTGTTGACCCTAGCCTTCCACAACCTACAACGTTGACACCACAACTATTGGAAGAAAAAAGAGCAAAAGGGCTTTGTTACAGTTGTGATAGAAAATACACTAAAGGTCATAAGTGTGCTAAGAAGAAATTATTCTACATAGATTGTGAAGAGGAGGAAGAAAAGGAACAAGAAATGTTAAAAGAAGATGATATAATCCAGGAACAAACCCTAGATAAAGAAGAAATTAATCCGACCATATCTTGTAATGCATTGGCTGGAATTACCACTCCTCAAACTATCAAGATAGAAGGACATATCAAGAAGAAAAAGGTAATAGTGTTGATTGATTCGGGAAGTACCCATAATTTTATTCATTGTAAGATAACAAAGGAATTGAATTTCTTCCTATATCCAACACCAGAGTGTCAAGTGATGGTTGCAAGTAGAGGAACCATAAATTGCTCTGGAAAGTGCCATAATATCAAGCTATCAATGGTAGAATATGTATTGAATAGCCCAATGCTTTCCATTCCAATGGGTGGTGCTGATGTTGTACTAGGAGTCCAATGGCTACAATCCTTGGGTATAATAGCTTTTAATTTTCAAGAACTTTTCATGAAATTTTGTGCGGAAGGAAAGGAAGCTGAATTAAAGGGTATTGTAGGGAAACTGGGAAAGATAATAAGCTCTAATGGTATGAAAAAGCTTCTAAAGAAGGAACAACGAGATGTAATTGCACAATTATGTTCGCTAGAGGTTCCCACATCGAAATCATCTATTTTTCCAAATCTCAAAAAAGTCTTGAACAATCATTCCAAGGTATTTGAGACTCCCAAAGGTCTCCCACCTATTCGTGATCATGATCATGCTATTCATTTGATTCCAGGAAGTGTTCCTCCAAACATCAGGCCGTATAGATATCCCTATGCCCAAAAGAGTGAAATTGAACGTATGGTTGCAGAAATGCTAGAGGCTGGTATAATTCAACCTAGTCAAAGTTCTTTCTCTGCTCTAGTAGTATTGGTGCACAAGAAGGATGGATCATGACGCATGTGTCCGAATTATAGGGAGCTCAACAAGCTCACTATTAAAGATAAATTTCCCATTACTGTCATTGATGAATTATTGGATGAATTGCATGAATTAATTTACTTCACCAAGTTGGATCTTCGTTCAAGATATCATCAAATCAGAATGAAGACTGAAGACATTTCGAAAACAACATTTAGAACTCATGAGGGTCATTATGAATTTTTGTTCATGCCTTTTGGCCTTACCAATGCACCTTCTACATTTCAAGGTTTGATGAATTCCATTTTCAAACCCTTCCTTAGAAAATTTGTGTTAGTATTTTTTGACGATATACTAATCTACAACAAGTCTTGGAAGGATCATGTTGAACATGTTGACAGGGTGCTCAAACTATTGGAGGAGAAACAATTATATGTAAAAAGCTCCAAATGTTTCTTTGGAGTACAAGAGGTGGAATATCTTGGTCATATTGTATCTCATGAAGGTGTTAAGGTAGACCCTAGAAAAATTAAAGCCATTAAGGAATGGAAAATCCCCACATCCATAAAGCATCTGCGAGGATTTCTCGGGTTGACAGGGTATTATCGCAAGTTTGTTAAGAATTATGGGAGAATAATAGCACCTCTAACAACATTATTGAAGAAAGATGCATTTTCATGGGCTCCAGAAGCAACAAAGGCCTTCAAACATCTTAAAGAGGCAATGTGCCAAGCACCGGTCTTAGCTACGCCGGACTTTACAAAAACCTTTATTGTGGAATGTGATGCTTCAAGAAATGGAATTGGTATTGTTTTAATGCAAGATGAAAGACCTGTTGCTTTCAAAAGTCATCCAATCAAGGGAAAGTATTTACGCAAAGCTATTTATGAGAAGGAAATGTTGGCAATACTACATGCACTTAAGAAATGGCGACCCTACCTAATGGGAAGCCACTTCAAGGTAAAAACGGATCATGATAGTCTTAAATACTTTTTAGAACAAAGATTATCCTCTGAAGAGAAACAAAAATGGGTCACAAAGATGTTGGGTTATGACTTTGAAATCATCTACAAAAAAAGGAAGCAAAATGTTGTGGCAAATGCACTCTCAAGAAAGGATGAGGATGTGGAAGCATTGTTGTGTGCCATTTCTATTATCCAACAAAATTGGATAAACAAAGCAAGGGAGGAATGGAAGAATGACAAAGAAGTGTGGGCACTCATTCAAAAGTTACAACAAGATCTCAGTATATCTGATACATTTAGCTGGAAAAATGATTCGTTATGGTACAAATATCACTTATACCTATGTAAGAATTCCCAACTCAAACAAAAGATTCTCATGGAATTGCACACTTCTCCCTTAGGAGGGCACTTAGGATTTTTAAAAACATACCATGGGGTTAAGAAGGATTTTTTTTGGGATGGCCTTAAATCGGATATTCAAAAGTTTGTGGCGGAATGTTTGGTTTGCCAACAAAATAAACTTGAAACAATTAAGACCCCAGGTCTATTACAACCTCTATCCATTCCAAGCCAACATTGGGAGGAGGTTTCAATGGATTTTATCACAGGTTTACCCAAGTCCAAGGGAAAGAGTGTCATCATGGTGGTAGTTGACAGACTTACCAAGTATGCACACTTTTGTGCATTATCACATCCATTTAAAGCCAGTATAGTTTCTAGTGCATTTATGGAAACAATTCAAAAGCTACGAGGAAACCCAAAGATTATTGTAAGCGACGGAGGTCCCATTTTCACTGGAAATTTTTGGACAGAATTATTTTCTTGTCTCGATACTTAGTTAGCTCATAGCTCATCTTATCATACTCAATCCGATAGGCAAACTGAGATAGTAAACAAATGTTTGGAAGGATATCTTCGTTGCTTTGTATCTGATAAACAAACATAATGGGTCAAATGGTTGCCTCTGGTTGAATGGTGGTATAACACTTCCTTCCATACTGCAGCAAAAATGATCCCATTTATGGCACTTTATGGATATCATCCACCATCCATCACATCATATTTAAGAGAAAATTATAAGGTTCAAGCAGTGGAACATCACATCGAGCATCAACAACAAGTTCTCCAACTCTTAAAGGATAACCTCACGTTGGCACAGAATAGAATGAAACAACAGGCAGATCAACATCACAACAAAATAAGTTTTGATGTAGGTGACTGGGTATTCCTACGGCTACAACCATATAAACAAATGTCCCTCAAGTAAGCTAAGAAGGATAATAAATTATCACCAAAGTATTATGGTCCATACAAGGTGTTGCAAAAGATTGGTACTATGGCATACAAATTGGAGCTTCATGCAGCTTCCCGAGTGCACCCAGTTTTCCATGTTTCATGTTTAAAGAAGGTTATAGGTGATAAGCTCCCAGTTCAAACAATATTGCCAGAACTTGATGAGGAAGGAAAAATCATATTGGAACCGGAAGTAATCACAGAAACAAGAACTCGACAGCTACGAAATCGATCAATTTCGGAGTATCTCATCAAGTGGAAGAACTTATCCGCTGAAGATTCCACATGGGAGGATGAGAATATTATATTGAAGCATCCAAGACTACTCAAGCATTGAGGACAACGCTTTTCGGAAGGAGAGGGGCATGTTAGGCCCATATAATACTAGTGATTCCCCCATTACGATTGTCATTGTATCCCTTATTGTTATTATTGTGCCCCTATTGTCCCCATATTGTTATTAGTATGCCCCGTAGAAACCCACTATTGTTATTTTTGTGCCCTTATGTTATTACTGTTATGTTGGCTTGATTATATTATGACCCCTTAGACTACTATATATAGAAGGGAGGTTTAGTCATTTGTATCATCCAAGAATTGTTCATTTATGTAATGTAAATGAGGTTTCCCCCTCGAAGAGGCTGAATTCTAAGGCGTTGATCTATCTTTTCTATCTTTTTGTGAGCTGGTTTCCTAACATAGAGGGACCTGAATCTTTCTTTGGTAGAGGGACCTGAATTTCTATCCTTTTTGAAGTTTCATAGAGACCTAAAATCTTACTTCAGCATAATCTTTAGCAGTGGGACCTGAAAACAGATTTACAACATCAACAAAAGGACATTTTAAGTGAAGACTTTGAAGACTTGCCTACAGTGACAACAACTCTAAAACTCAATAGCAGATAATCAAGAGACATTATTCTAAGACCTGAAGCAGCTTCTCCAACCAAATCAACTACAAAAGAAGAAGCATGACAAAGCATGAAAAAGGGAGCAACTGAAAGTCTGTAAGAAAATTTTTTTTTAATGTTTTTAATTTTGCAAATTCTTCATTTAAAGTAATGATATAGTACCTATTCCTTTCCTTACCTCAACCATGATTTTCATAGATCATCATTCCATATATAAGTTCATTCATTCCATCACTCCATTTTCCTATCCCTGAGCATAAAAAATGAATACTCAACTCTTCCAACACAAGGAGCAATAAGGGAAATATTTGTCAATTTGATCACAATGTCAAGAGCTCTGTTTTTAGTTGCTCAAGGGAAGTAAAAATATTGCACAATGAACAGTGATTTATTCTCTTTAAATTCAGTTCAAGGATAGGTGCAATAAGGAATATTATGGCACAAAATGAAGAAGGAATTCTTACCAAAACAGGGCATTAAAAGCAAGCAAATTTCTGTCTACAAACAGGGGTTCATAGCAAACCAGTTCAAGCAAGAAATAGTAATTTGTATGTTGACAATTTCATTTGTCAACATACACGAGTCATAGAAATCGGTTATGAAGATCTACGAAATATTTTTTTGGGTTGCATCATAAAGTTTGAAGTCAAGGTTGATAAGGCAAAAGGAAGATGAGCAAACGGTGAAAAGGGCATATTAACCTCAAAATTTTATGCGAGCAACATCAGTCACTTCATAAATTTTGATGTGAGGTCATATTTTATAATCAAAGTGTTATGTGGTTTTATTTTCACTCATCACAGTTATAAGCAAACATTTACATTGCATTCATCTTTCAGCCCGATGGGTTTTACTTATCCACTCATAAGCCATTTACATAGAACTCATAACCCACTTGTTCTTTTTCAAATTGATCAACGTACCTTAAGTCTATTTTGCCTCCATATGTTTATCATACGCTCAACACTATTGAATGAGATTTGCATGCTGAAAATCAAACTTCCGATGCTAACAATCTCATGAGAATTGATTTTGAATGTGTTCATTCCCTGAGATTCAAACTTGTGCTGCTTAGAACCCCCAATTTACAGCCTTACATCATTTCTCCATGATTTTCTCACTCCAAACTCACCCAGAATCCAATTGTGTTAGCTGCCTGGCATAAAACGAAATTTAAAAAGCAATTTATATGTTGACAAATGAAATTGTCAACATATAAAGCGACATGTTTTGTGTGAAGGAACAAAGTGCCAGAAATCAAAGGAACACACAAATTTTATGGAATTGGGCAGTTCAAATCAATTTGAAGTCAAACGGGAGTCTCTTCACGAAGGTAAGCAAAATATTCTTCTTGACTGAATTCACATTTGTGACATAATTTTTCAGAATTTTGTGTTCTTAATTCAAACAAAGAGAAGATTAAAAAAAAGGGGTGAAAATTCCAATTCCTTGCAAACATAAGTGACATAACTAAAGATAGACATAATTTGTTTTGAAGTGAATCCATTTTCATCATGGTTTCTAGGGTTAAACCAACAAAATTTGACCTTACTTCAATCCACAAAGTCGACTTAGAAATTATTGAGAAACATAACTGGATATCATTCTTTGAGAATTTTTATGGGCATAATGAAAAACTTAGTATGGAATTTACTTGCTCTTTTGATGGTGAAAGGGACACTAGGTAGCCTCACCATAAGGTTATCATAGGACATTATTGCACAGATGATTGGATTGCCTCAACAAGGAGAGAGATATTTAAAAAAAAACAATTCAAAGAGAAGTCTTGGGCACCATTTATATGCAGATCTAAGGTAGCATCTGTAAACTAGAAGAAATGGATTCCAAGGAGATGGTTGGTTCATCCTTGGGATGAAATCGCTTATATTATCTAGAAATTCATGACTTATGAAGGGATATTTAACATTATATACTTATATCACATCAAATTGTTGCAACATTTGAAAGATGATTGTGAAATCAACATGCCCTACTACATGCTACAAAGCCTCTCAAAAATGGCTAAAGGAGTTCAAAATCCAAAAACAAATATGGAGAAAACATTATATCACCAAGGTTTAATCAAAATGATAGTGAAATATGAATTGCAAAAGCAAAATCTCCTATTGCAGTAATTTTTAATTGACAACAGTTTTGAAACCAGGAAAGAAGAACATGAAGAGGATCATCTTATTCTATTGGATAATGAAGAAGATGAGGAGGTGCAAATCATCAAGACTCATGAAGAGACAAGCTCAAAACAACCCATGGGAACAAGAAGAATGACAAGGAATATGGTCAAAGAGAAAGAGGAATTTCAAAGAAGAGAATTTTTTTTTTTACTTATGTAAGAAAATCCAAAAAGCGCCAACATGTCCAAAAAGCACAATCAAAAGAAAAAGATGATGAAGCTTAGATGATACAATATGAGTATATCAAAACACTAGAAGAGTGAGAAAGGAATGCCAAACAACCAACAGTTGAAGAAGTTAAGATACTTGTTGATGAGAGGGAAATTGAAAGTCAATCCCCAAAAGCAGTTGAGCAAATGGAGAAAGTGGCTGATGAATCAATATCAAGACTTGATAAGAAAGACAAGAAAATCAAGAAGATGAAGAGAAAAGTGAAAGAAATGGAGGTTCTTGAAAGATATTTGAAAACAAAAAATGAAATGTTGAGGACCCGAAGCCACCAAATTCACAAGGAAAATGAAAAACTTAAGAAGAAAAATAAGAAATTGGAACTAGAAAGTGTTATACTTACAAACCAGGCATACAAGTGGTATCAAAAAGCAAGAGCAAGAAGACAAAAATATAAGGGATTGAAGATGAAATTAATGGCACAGGAGGGACAAATCAAAGAGTCAACTCAATCTGAAGTTGACAAACAGGTTGCAGAAGAGACAAGGAAATAAGTTTTTATTGCATGAGGACATGCAATATCATCAGCCTCAGGGAGATGTTTGTACCATTTTTTATGTTTCTTTTTGCCTCCATAACCTATATTTTTCCCACATTTTTCATTCATATCTTTAATATTCCATCCATATTTGCATCAAATTGATCATTTCAGGTACATTTATCATTTACTTTTTATGATTTGAATTTTTGCAAAATTGTTTTTTTAGCAGAAATTACATGATGTTGTAACTTCTTGTAATAACTCCAAGGTTTGCATATGTGTAGGACAATTGGGTGAATTTCGAGACATGTGGTAAGTTCCTCAATGTCCAAGGATGGATAAATATCTATCAGTTTCCAGAAAAGAGCTTCACATGTCCCTGATCAACGCTGGTCGAACCCGACCACTTGTGCAGAAAAATACCCTATTTTTAGCCAAAAATCAAGACATATTTGGATTTAGAGGGATTTATTCATATTTTGTGGATCTAGTGATTGAATTTAACCGTATTAGCATATTTAGTTGATCTTATAAACTAATTAGAGTACTTTTAGCATTTTGGTCACAAAGCTTATTGTATAAATACTCAAGACTTGAATAGAAACATAATGCTATTATGTTCAAGAATTCTATTTGAGTGAAGTTAATATATTTGGAGTTGGGACACCTGAATTATGATGGGTTGAATGTATTGATGCTATTATTCAAACTTTTCTAACTGGTTTTACATCCAAGTGTGAAAGCAAAGCGTGGAGGGACCCTATTGCCAAGTTTGCGCACTTTAGCTTTTAAAAGTGTTTGGTGTGCTTTCAGATTTGTTGTAGTTTCTTTCTTTCTTTTTCATTAGATTAACAAGATTTAACTGTTTCTAAAGTCTGATAATCCATTGTGCATAGATCTCTTGTAAAAGAGCTTGATGTGTCCTTACTTGCAACAGTAAAAGATTGTCAATTTTTCATTTTTCGCGATTCATTTTTATGCTATTTCAGTATTGCATTGTTTAGAAAACTTGATGATCTAAGTGTTGTTATGTTTTTGAAACATTATGAATGTATCTCATGTAAGGGAGCTTGATTTTTACTTACTTACAACATCTAAAGTCATTAAGATATATTATATGCAAAGTGTGTTTAAATTTATGCAATTTAGGTTACTTTAATTAGCCTCTGATACGAAATCCATATATTTTTGTATGCTTCTAAGTCTAATGATCTCGGATTGACATTTAAATTCACACTTTGATTTAGACCTCTAAATTAGACACACAAAGATATACAAAGTTTAAATATAGCGCTTGGGCCATGATTAAAAACCTTGGATGAATGTGTCAATAACTTTTAAATTTAGTGTATATGCCAAATAAAATAAAGCGCTAAAGAAAACATGAATGGAGCTAGTGGAAGAATTTAGCAGAACATACAGTTAAGTGGAAAAATTAGCAGTTAAGCCAAACGCAGAGATTCAACAAAAATAGAAGACCTCTGTTAAAACTTGTAACATACCGAAGTTGAGGAAAAACTACAGATTAACTTAGTTTTTCTTGGAGAGACATCGAAGTAGAGTTAGAAGACTTGAAGAGTAGATTTAGAAGACTGAGCAGAACAAGACAAAGGAAAAAATAAGAGATTCATGCAAAGATCAAAGTGTAAGATAACTAAGTTAAATTTCCAAAAATAATAGTCTAAATTTCTTTATAAGCAGAGTTGAATTTGCAAAGCGTGGAAGGAATAGGGGTATGGAATTGTGGATGAAGGTGAATTGTTTAGTAATAAGAGATTTTTGAAGGTGTTTGAAATGGTGGTTTTGGTGAGTGTTTGAGATAAAAATTGATTTATGTTGTAAAAGGGAATGACTTCATGATTTGAGTATGAAAATGTATGAAAGATGAATCATTGAGGTCATGCAAGTTGTAGCTTGTGAATCAGGGGTTGTAGCTCCTTCCAGTAGTTGTTAGTAAATACTTAGGGGTTGAAGCTCCTTTCAGTAGTAGCTGATAAACCTAGGGGTTGTAGCTCCTTTCAGTTGTAGCTGATAAATCAGGGAGTAGTTGCTTCCTACTGGTTGTAGCCAGAGAACTTTGTAACAACAAGTTGTAGCTTGCCTTGTGAAGAAATTGAAAGAAATATTTGAAGATTTGTGTGTTCTCATTGTGATACATATGTTATTTCTTGCCATGCTCATATAAATTAATTGCTGGAAATTTTATTGGTGTCCTAGTATCATTGCAAGTGAAAGGAAGTTTTAAAATTCCTACAATATTGATTCACCCCTGCCTAGTATTGTCCTGGTTTCTAACATTCACCTCTTTCTATCTTCTTTCTCAATTTGATTTCCTTCCCCTTATAAGTGAGGGAGAGGGAAGCAAATCATTTTAAGGTCCTCTGCAATGAAAGTGGAGATAAGGTTGTTTGCTTCTCCCTTATCTTTTTCTTCTTCTAATTCGTGTTCAACTACTTCTAGAATCTTCTTTTCAGAGGGTGTCAAAACCACAAGTGTAGATGCCTTCAAATTGTTTGATGCTGAAACATATGAGCTTTTGATTGAAGGCAATGACTAAGTCTTTGGAATTTCCTCTACCACTTCCTCTTGGTCCTCATGGGCTTTAATTCTAGTGGGTTCCTCTTGATTTGGTGGATCAATTTTATTTTTTTCCACCATTTCTTTTTCCTCATCTTCTTGCTCAAGTACACCAAATATGTTGTTGGTTAGGAGGTATTTTTGCACACTGATATCCCTTGGGTTATCGCTTCTTATACCTTCTAGATACTTGTTTATATGATTCATGTTCTTTGTTTAAGGAAACAAGGCCCTACTTCAAATGGTGTCGTGTTCCTTGGATTTTTTAACAACCTTTTGCAAAGTGACCATAATCATGATATGGGTTACACCTAAAGAGAATTTATTCATCATCAAGGGTCTATGCATAGCTCCAACCCTCCATATTGAATTGGATTGCCTTTGGCATACCCTTTCCTAGATCTATTTCTAACCAAATTCTAGCACAAGAGTAAATTTCCTTTTAAGATAAGCCCAATTTATATAATGACCCAAATTGTTTCCTATGGATTTAAGAGAATCTTTGTCTTATAAAAGGATTGGGAGATGTGGCAATCTCACTCACACTAGGATAGTTGATATTTCCATGAATGAATCAAAGTCCAAGGTCTAGTGGGTAAGGAATAATCCCTTGGAATTGATGAAGTAGGGACCTGATTTGAAGATTTTATCCCTTTCTTCCTTGTTGTCAAATAAAAACAAATAATAACCTTGGCCACAATAATAACCAAAGATTTGGCATGGGACAATAGCTTGGTGCTTTGAGATCCATACTTGGACTTCTTGAGGGTGCAAAAAAAACTAATAAACTTTTCAATAAGAGCTTCCTTGTGCAACATTATGGCTTTCCTCTTCAACTCTAGAGGCATATCCAGCTCGGGGATGACTTCAACTCTTTTCACAAACTTACTCTTCTTCAGAATTCTCCACCATCTAATGATCTAAACATAGTAGCATAGGGTTCTTCCTTGTGGTTATAAAAAACCTCCATGGTGATTTTGGACCTTCAGCATAGGTTTGAGGAAGTGATTACAACCAAAGAGACCATTAATGAGCAAAAAACACAATCTAGTGCTAATGATGTCCCTTCTCTAGGAAGGGTACACAAGTCCTTCAAGTGACACAAGGGGAGGAAGATAAGGGTTCTTCAAAAAGTTTCAAAGGTTATTGATGGATGGGTTTTCCCTAGCCAATGAAAAAGTTACAATCAAGACATTTAACTAGAAGGTGATAAAACTTATCATAACTATTATATATTATATATTCATAGTAATATATTCCATAATTTTATATTAATATAACTTTCAATTTTAAATATTCCATATTTTTTTATATTCTTTTTATGTAAGTGAATAATGATTTAATCCTCTTCTCTTCTTAGTCCCATCCTTTAAGGTAAGAAATAGAAACCTTAAATGCTATGACTATATTTATTGCAAAAAAAGAAAAAACCATACTAAAGAAGTAAACCAACCATTTTGTTTGTCAAAGAAAAGAGAAGAGAAGGAGCCTACATGTGAGATTCCTTAAACCAATGCCCTTTTATTTGCATAAATTCCCTTCTTTGGGAAAGTAAATTAGGTATGGCCATGTCCAAAAATATTTGAGGCATGGCTTCAAGCTCAATGGCTTCCACTCACACAAGGAAAGGGAAGTCATGGTAAATATTTTTTTTCTCATTTCTATTTAAAGTGAAATTAGACAAAGATAAAAATTTTAAGGAGGGTTTTGTTCCTCATAGATAATTGGTTATACCAAAAATGTTAGTCATTGGATTTTGACCTTGAAGAAGAAGTCCCAACTAAGTCATCTTAGATTATCTTTCTTCCCTTACAACCATGGAATGAACAACCTTATCCCAAACAAAAAACATGTTTGGAAAATACATAAACATATATGAAGCCATTATGGATATATGCATGCACTCAAATATCTATTGAAGTAGATTTATGAAAATGGTTTATTGCCATTAAAATTCAAATAAGATATTAGATCTATGTCTAAAAAATTGATTATAAAGGAATATATTTTAAATGTGACTTTTTGTTATGAGTACAAACATTTTCTAATAATTATATAGGGAGAATATGACAACCTAAACTAATCTCTAAAATAAAGAAAGAAAGAGATGACTTTAAAAAAGTCTACATAAAAGAAAAAAAGGAACTCATACACACACTCATGGACAAATTCAAGACATCTTATGTATTTAGAATAAATAAAGGTGAATTCAAGACATCTTATGTATTTAGAATAAATAAAGGTGAGGATAAATTTTTGAAATTATATAATATGCCTAAGAAAGAAGCACAACTTAATTTACATTGAAAAAGCACTTACTAAATTTAACTTGATTTACCTTTAAAAAAAGCACTTACTAAATTTAACTTGATTTACCTTTTAGGAAAAGCACTTACTAAATTTAACTTGCTTTACATTCCAAGAGAAACACTTGCTAAATTTATATATCTACCTTTGTAATTTACATACCCATTGGTAAGAAGGGTTTTTACTGCTCTAGTTTTCATAGGGCAAATTGTATTTGCTATATGGTGTGTAAATTGTAGTTTACCGTGGCTGCTGCCGTGAAAAAGCGACAAGAAAACACAAGGGCACGATAGATGGATTTTCGTTCTAACGTGTAAGCCACCCAGATGATAATCGCCGTTGGATTGGAGAGTGGGAACGTAAGTAAGTATGGTGGAAGGGCGTGAGGGAAAGAATGGACAGAGAAAAGCTTTTTCGACTAAAAAGCCATCCGCTCCGCTCCGTTTATAAAATCCCTCGCCTCGCCTGCTCACCAATTTAATTCAAATCTCTCTAACGGAAATGAAAGAGCCGAAGTCTGGGAGTTTTTTTAGGCTGAAGAGCAAGAATCAATGCACTCAGGGAGGCTGCAAGAATCAATACACTCATGGAGCGGCTGATCAGCTATAGGGATTCTTTCATGCTTTTGTGGATACAGGGTCAGGTAATGGATACTTTATTTTTCCAACAAATTTCTGTAATAATGTCTGTTAGATTTGTTTAATTTTGTATTCCACCTATTATATTTATTTTCTTCTCTTCTTTGGTATTTTGCATATGCAATTTGCAGTCTACGATGGATGGATGGATGCAATTTGCAGTCTATTTAGTGCCTAATGTATGTTGAGTAGGGATGATTGGCTGTGGGATAGGAATTATTATCTTCAAGGATTTATTCAGAACCTGATTTAGATGTGTTTCTGATTTCCATATCTAGGATACATTTTCATGGATGCACAGCCCAGTCACTGACTAACGTTGCAGCCGTGACAGGTATATTTCTTGTTTTTATTTTATATTCATATTCATGATTTATTCTTTGGTTTTGGTTCCCTAGAATAGAATAGAATTTTCTTATCCTTCCTCATCAAAGCCATGACCCACCCTATTAATTTGCCATCCCTGCAATTGAACTGACTCTCCTCCCCTGTTTTGACGTGATTTCCTCACCTGTTTTTAGTCGATTACACCTATTCTCTTCTTGCTATAGAGATTTTTTCTTGAGTAAGGATGATTGGCTGTGGGATAGGAATTATTATCTTCAAGGATTTATTCAGAACCTAATTTAGATGTGTTTCTGATTTCCATATCTAGGATACATTTTCATGGATGCACAGCCCAGTCACTGACTAACGTTGCAGCCATGACAGGTATATTTCTTGTTTTTATTTTATATTCATATTCATGATTTATTCTTTGGTTTTGGTTCCCTAGAATAGAGCAGAATTTTCTTATCCTTCCTCATCAAAGCCATGACCCACCCTATCAATTTGCCATCCCTGCAATTGAACTGACTCTCCTCCCCTGTTTTGACGTGATTTCCTCACCTGTTTTTAATCGATTACATCTATTGTCTTCTTGCTATAGAGATATTTTCTTGAGTAGGGATGATTGGCTGTGGGATAGGAATTATTATTTTCATGGATGCACAGCCCATCCACCGGGGTTTCTTAAAGGATTTATTCAGAACCTAATTTAGATGTGTTTCTGCTTTCCACATCATGGATGCACAGCCCAGTCACTGACGAACGTTGAAAGAAATTCTATCATTTTTATTGTTTTCCCACCGTATCACATTACACGCCAGCCCCTTCTTCTCCCAATCGAAGAAATAAATAACCGGCGAGGCGATTGAGGAAGCCAACTGACTACCAGGTAAGCTTCATTGTCTGGGTTTTATGTTATTTCGTTTTCTATATTTTGCCTCTTTTCACCCAAACCTTCTACTGTCCCGCTCATTCTTTGTTTCGCTTCCTTACTATGGCCTCATCCTCTTCATAAACTATCGTCTCAGGAAGCTGGTAATTTGTCTCGTATCTTTTATAACTCTGTTTTTCTAAATTTTCGTATAGAAATCTGCATAAACTAATCTGAAACTCGATATTGTTGGCGTGAACGAACAGAGGACGAGAGTGAGTTTGAGTACAAAGAGGGTCCGAAGGGGCCTGAGCACTGGGGGGAACTCAAGGAGGAATGGAAGGCCCGCGGGAACGGGACGCATCAGTCTCCCATCGATGTGGTGAAGAGACATGCCATAATTTATCCGAACCTGGGCAGGCTCCGCAGAATCTATTACCCTCCAAAAGCAACCCTTGTCAACAGGGGCCACGACATCATGGTCAGTAAGTGAACCTTCTTTTAACGCTTTTGCCATCTAAAGGTTTAGGGTTCGATCTGTCTTACACCTATGGCTGTATTGCATCAGGTGAACTGGTCGGAAGGCGCCGGCGGTGTTGAGATAGAAGGGAAAAGATTCACACTGCGTCAAAGCCATTGGCACACCCCGGCCGAGCACACTGTAGATGGAAAACGGTACAATCTCAAACCCCTCTTTTCAATCCCTGCTATCCTAAATTATATTATTGCTAAGTTCTTATAGAGTGTTATATACATTTAATGAAAATAAAAGATAGTTGTGAATCTTTTTAGAGAGAATTTTGTTTAAACAAAGAATTGGGAAATTTTCTTTAAATTTGTGAATATAACTTAACCTAGATTTATGTCATGAATGTTTTGTGGTTGTTGTAGAAAATAGAATTGACTAGCATTCTAAGTGGATTTCTTAAAGTTTGTATTATTTTATTTTTAAAACAACATCAACAATTATGTCGATTCCTATTCGTGTTACCCCAAAGTTCTAACCATTTGCTGATCCTTGCCATATCTAGAGGATAGGATAGCCTTTCTCCCATAGAGGGAAAACGACATAGTCATCTTCTCTATAACCTTGTTTTTTTATATTACCATGATGGATAAGTTAGCAGTTTTGAAGAAGGTTTTTGGGAAGGGTTCGTTCAACAATTCTGTCCACGTGAAAGTAAATGAACCAAAATCATACGATGGTGCGAGGAACACAAATATATTAGGCGACTTTATTTGGGATATGGAGCAGTACTTGGACTGATTTGGGGTGACTTTGAAGGGGGGAAAAATAATAATTGTTGTGGTGGAGAAGGCAAGCAAAACAGGTTGCTTTTGGTAACATGATAGAGGACATCACCACATGAGAGAAGATGAAGGAAGCCTTGATAGCTCATTTTGGACCACAAGATGAGACTTGGGGTGCGAGAGCGAAGGAGAGGTTCATTAAGCAAACAGGGAGCCTGCAAACACATGTGAGGGAGTATTCAAGTCTGATGTTGAAGCTTCTGGATATGGCCGAGAAGAAGGATAGTTTGTTCAATTTTGTGATTGGGTTGCAACCATGGGCTCAAGTTGAAGTAAAGAGGCAGAAGGTTTAGTCTCTTGAAGAAGCCATCATTGTTGTAGACAAGCTTCTAGATTACTGTGAATGCAAGACATAAGGGAAGGAGCAAGGCGAGAGGAGGAAGAAAGCAGATAAAGGGAAAGAGAAGCCTTCGAAGGAAGATGGAACAAAGTCGGGTGGCTTTCCGAAGGGGAAGAAACCTCTTGTGTGTTGGTTGTGTAGTGAAGAGCACATGACCAAGCATTTTCCATTAATGAAGAAGGCGAAAACTTTGCAGCAAGTCGAGAAGGAAGAGAGAGAACAAGGTTCTTGTGCATCAGGAGTTATGCAGGTTTTAGGAGCAACTACGGTGAAGGAAGCTACCTTGAAACATGATCCGAAAAGGAGGAAGCAGAGTCCTTGGGATAGCGACAGATGTTTCGATGAACACTGGAAGTTGGCAAGGAAAGGTGGACTTCACTATCATTAGGATGGATGACTATGAAGTTGTACTTGGCATAGAGTTTACGATTGAGGAGGCTGTGCTAGTACCGCACTTGGGGAAACTG
Source organism: Pinus tabuliformis (assembly GCA_031772625.1). Lineage (NCBI taxonomy): Eukaryota > Viridiplantae > Streptophyta > Pinopsida > Pinales > Pinaceae > Pinus > Pinus tabuliformis. Next base: position 596,472,561 of record CM062812.1, on the reverse strand, counting down.
TTCATTCATGTAGGAATGAAGGAGCCAATGATAGTTTCTACCGTGTGAGCTATGGTAAGAGAATGCAGGATGATAACCATTTGTGTGGAGGTAGGACAACATGAATATGAGGTTCATGAGAGGAGCCATTCGTGTGGAGGTAGGAAAACTGGAATATGAGGTTCATGAGAGGTTGGATCGGGTGGAGTCCATTCTCATGGAACACTTGAAATTGATAACAACATTGTTAGATGGTATTTTGAGTTTATTGGATAGGGCAGAGATGATGGATGTGGGGACTTTCACTGGAGAGTGCGAGGCTATTGATGCCCAAACTTCTACTGTTAAAGTGTAGAGGGGATGAGGATCAACGTGAAGAGGAGTATGTTGATTTGGAGGAGAAGATGTTGATAGATGGATTGAGAGTTTGGAGTAGGAATTAGATCGAGAAGAGGATGAAGATGGAGGGATGTCTGTGGATCGAGATGGAACTGTAAAGACAAATATACTAGGCCATAACGATCCAAGTTCGATGAAGTTGATGGAAGAGAGTATGGGTAGGTGTTCCTATCCACCTTTGATAAATTATATTGTAGAGAAGTATGGAGGGTTCATACTGGGCATGGGTGGATTCTTCTCGGAGACGAAGAGAGATGGCCTTGTGATGTGGAAAGGGAAGTCGTATGACTTCCCCACACCATCTTTTTGAAGCTCATGAAGGAGATGGGCTCACTGTAACTTTCTTGAGATGGTGAGACCCCTGGGGGCTTGAGATGCCATTGAATGACACCTCATGATGAGCAGAACCAGAGGAAAGATTGTGTGACAGGGAAGAGGTGACAATGGTTGCACATGTTTGGGTGCATGTGTTCTTGTGTAGTTGATGCTACGGTCAGATTAGCTACCTGACTAGTCGATTGCACGAGGGGATCCAACACATGTCATTCTTACAGGTTGCAATACATGAATATACATGGTATATATGTTGAGATGAGATTCTTTTGTATTAATGAAGACAGTTGATGCGAAGGTTGTTCATGATGAGGACAATCTTCAGGCTTTGGTTAAGAAGTTTGTCGAGGGGTGTGTTGTCGAGGACAACAACCATTTTGAAGTGGCGGAGGGGGGGGGATGTCAAGCCCTTAGGCGTGGCACCCGAGCATGCCTGAGTTAGGGCGAGTTGAGTTCAGTGGAATGATTTGGTTGGCACAAAGAGCGCGCCCGAGATGAGTTCAATGGAAGGAATCCGATGAGACAAGCGCATGAAGAACGCACGCGAGATGAGTTCGGTTGAATGATTGGAATGGATTGGAGAGCCAACATGATGAGGGTGCTTAGCCGAGGCGCACTTGACCAAAGACAAGGCGCGCTTGGCCGAGATGCGCTCAACCGATGACAAGGTGTGCCCAGTTGAGACGCGCTCGCTAGAGTTGCAAAGGTACACGAGCGAGGATGAGACATGAAGGCACATGACCGAAGGTGAACCAAAGGAAAGTTTGTATGTGACAAACGATGCGACATTATTTGGGGTTTATGGTTGGCTTGAACGAAGGAAGGTTGGCTCGAATGCCCAACCGACACATCCCTTGGAAGAGACATGACTGTTCATGGAGGGTGACTCATATATATAAGATGAGAGGAGAGGAGTTAGAACATCAATCAACCGAAGATCAACAACCTCTCATCGCAAGACAAGAATGGGACAATGAAGTAACAAGAGAGTTGGGTCTCACGAAGGAGCTTGCTCTCTAAAGCAAGCTGCGAAAGGAAGTTATGTGAGCTTGTGGAATGAAGTATTGTTGAAGGCGGTACACCATGGGGTATTTCTGTATTAAGGTTGTGTGTAGGTCGAAGGGCTGCAACATGTTTATTTTTTGGGTTTGGTTGTGGGTTGCTAGTTGAAGGGCTTGTAACTCGGTTATTGTATATTTGTATTAGTGAAGGGTTGTGGCAGGGAACTGTTTGGAGTTTGACCCAACCGAACTGAAGTCCATTATAAACTGAAGTTTTGTATATTGAAGTTTTATAGTCACAGAGCAGTGGGGAAATTGTTTTGAAAGTTTCCCCTCTTGTTTATTGAAGTGTTATTTTTGTACATGATTCGTGTTGTTTATGAATCAATGTGATTATTGTTGAAGTTAAGTTAATTGAAGTAGATTGTAATTGAAGTTAAGTTTTGAAGTGACGATTGTACTGAGATTTGATTGAATAGTAATTTTGCAAGTATAAGAGATCGATCTCGCTACAGGGCACATGGGTTAGAGGCATAATATGAGCATTAGTAAACTCAAATTGGTTTCACCATTGAGGAGAAAGCGCACCGGTGCCACACACCTCAGGGGATTTAGGAAGCTCATAGCTCAGAGGTGCACCATTGGGGCATGACACCCACATTTTGATCCTAGACATTGGCTTGCCCGAGTGAAATTATTTCTACGAGGGAAACCTCACCATGTTTTGAGACTTGTACCTGTGAAAATTCCTAAACCGGAATTCCTACTGCAACAATTGATGATATTTCTCCTATTTGTTAAATTCCTTCAAACAAATTACTTGCAGTTTCCTACGACAAATATCGAAATACATACACTGCAACCTTCAATTAATTAAATATTATACAGAAACAAGAGACTGAGCAAGAAAGAAAATACAACACAATAACACTGTTATTTTTGGACAAATGTCCCCGGAAAAACCCAATGAGGGAAAACCGGTGCAACAGATCTGAGGGTTTATTATTATTAAGCAATAGCAAATTCTGAATACATCCCCGAATACCACAAGGGTTATGCAGTTACAGAGAGAGAAATACTGGTAGAAAGCTTTTTGAGATTACCTCACACAATCATTGAGAAAAATCTCGGTTGATCCGGTCACTGGATGAGGTCCCTCTGGTAGGCCTTGCTGCCTTTGCGTCCTCACGCAGTCCCTGCGTCAACCCCTCTAGACACTGCGTCACCCAGCCAACTAATCGATTTTCTGCTCAGAGTCACTGCTCTTAGCCTTCCGGTCTCACTCCCCGGCTCTCGGCTTCTGAAACTAACTCTGCTGCAAAATTTCGGACTCTCTCTCACCCTCTACGCGGCCTCTGCGTGGCCTTGCATCAGCCTTTGAGTGAGATCTGCTGGATCACTCTCTCCCTCTCTCTGTTGATGATTTTCCAGTTGAGAAAATCTCTCTCTCTGGATGCTATCCCTGCCCCTCAACTGCAAGAAATCTACTCGATTAGAATTTCCTCCTGAGAACTTCTCACTTCAGAAATTCGATCTCTTGATCTCTCGGTGTGTTTTCCAAATGACCCACAAGCTTCCTTAAATAAACTTCTCGTTGACATTCAACGACCTAGATGAAAAGCTAATCAATGGCTAAGGTCATTTTAGCTTGATCCTTGTCTTCTTCTAGAAGTTACACCTACGATCAGATTAATACCCATTAATATTTTTAATTTCCTAAGTTTAGACTTAGGGGCCCATTAAAAATATTGATTATTTTAATAAAATTGTTTTTGGGTGGAATTTCCCAAAACGATTTCGGGATTCTTTGGAATACATGTGCCCAAACCTCCCTGCAAAGTTTGAGGCCTAGAGCACATCCGATGCTAACCGAAATCAACAATACCATGCCTTCAAGAGGGATATTGAGCCACTTGATCCTGAAAGACTTCATCCTTTGGGGGACGACTCTCTATCTTCGATGGTTTTGTTTACATTTGGCATACCTTGCTTATTATCTTAGTCTTCTTTACTTTGTGAATGAAAAGTGACTTTCCTGTAATTTTTCTAGGCTTAGGAGTTGGTGTTGCCTTTGCCTCTACTTGAGCCAAACCAAAAATATTATTAGTGGAGGTATACAACTTGCTTCGACAATTAGATTACTATGTTTGAATTTTTATCATAGAATAATAGTCTCCTACTTCTGAATCATTCATGGCAATGGTGGGAATGTCTTTTCCATTTTTTCTCTTTGGTTCTCTCTCTGTATTTTATTATTTTGTCAACTCTATTTTTGGTAACCTCACTACTGATTGATTCCCTCTAAGTCATTGTCATGAGTGGGTCCAACTTGAGATACTTCTTCCTAAATGGTTCTAGTCACCATGCTCCTTCCTCCTTGTTACTTTCGTGTAATGTTGGTTTTGGTTGTTTCATCCTTTAGAGTGTAGCTATGGGATTGCTTAATCATTTATCCAACACATCCTTCATCTAATATTTTGCTTCTTGACTTAGCTAGTACCACTCTAGTGTGGTAACCGATTTTCTCTCTTTCTATATCTACCCTTTTCTATTGTTTTCTTTCTTCTTTTCTCATTCTCTCAACATCTACATGCTCATGTTAGATATTTTTGTCTTCACTAGTATGTCACTAGTTCATCACAACTCACACCTTTGCTTGTTTTGTGATAGCATTGTCTCATGTAGCCTTTGCTTTTTCCTTTCGAAAGTCACTTCTTCTCATGCTAGAGCTACCATGGTGACTGCGTTTCCAGTCTCTGTATCTCTTGCACCCTTGGTAGCTAGCTACAAGTGGGCATAGCTATCTCGTAGTTTCATAGCTATTTCACAGACTTTGCCACTTTAGATGACCTTTATTTCCATCTATTTTGCAATTGACGAGGTCACTTGGATGATTATGAGGATATATTCTTACCTTGGAAACATCCTTGAACAAGCTCCAACATCAAGACATCTCTTTTTTTTAGTGAATTATAAGTATCGCAATTCTAACTATTCTTCCTTGGCATTTTGCATTTCATATATGCTTCTTGCTTAACACTACTATTATCTAGCTTGTTTAGCATGGACCCCATTTTATGTATTTGACACGTTTTGGCTTGGGACAATGGGAGATGATTTTATGATTGTTCATGTGGCATCACATTTCATGGGGCAATTTCATAGTTGACATGGTAGTACACATATGTGACGACATTGGTCACTTCATTTAAGGATCATTTAGGCAAATTTTGCATGCATGGGCATCCTCTTGACATTTCATGGTTAATATCCTTGAACGACCTCATATTTCATCATCTTTCTAGCTATTTTACCTTGGAATAGAGCTCCCAACCCTTTGCAAACACATCTACTTGCTATTTGCGAACATGTGGCTTTCATTATTTTTGACTTGGAGAGGGTCATTTCATAATTTTTGGAGGTCACTTTCATGATTTTTAGGATATGTTCTTATGTTCGAAACCTCTCCTTGAACTTATGAGCTATTTTGGAGGAGCTCATCTAGTCATAAAATATAAGAGTCATTGTCATGTAAATGAAGTAATGTTACACTATGTAAAAGCTCATCTTGTCTATGTAAAGTATCCTCCAAAGAACTTGTCACCAAATCTCTTCAAGTCAGCCTAAAGACCTAGAGGAGAGGGGTATAAGTAGGGGAGCTCGACCTCCATTCTAAGCATCAAGTTCGAACTCAATTCCAGCAAAGAAGTGCAGAAGGAAGTGCGAAAAGGAGGCAGTAAGAAAGGGTTTTCTCTAGGATAAAATGGACACTCTTCTAGAGTATCGAAGGAAGAATCTTTTGGGAAAATCAAAGCAAAATCTTTTGGGACAACGAAGTAGATTCTTTTGGGACAACAAAGTAGATTCTTCTAGGTCAGCGAATAAGGAATCTTTTGCAAGGCAGTGAATAAGTCTCTTCTAGGATAGTGAAGGAAGGAATCCTCAGGAATAGAGAAGTAGAGACCGAGTTTCTCTAGAAGACCTAGAGACCGAGATTCTCTAGGGCAATTGTGAAGGTGCACCATAAGAAGTAGAGACCGAGTATCTCTAGAAGAAGCAAGAGAAGGAAGGACAAGGAAGACTAGGTTAGTGACAAGGTTCTTGAAAGAGGATACTAAGAGTCAAGGGTCAGTGTCATGGTCTTGGTACTTATCAATTGAAGATCTAGAAGAAGAATTTTATCGGGGTTTTCTCGCTAGAGGTGAGAGGTTTTGGCCTTGGTTGGAGAAGCCTATATTTTGTGTCACTTGTCTTTATTTTGATAATTGTATTCATGAAAAAGAACATACTAATAGACTAACAAAGTGAAAGATCATAAGTAATTGAAGAACAAGCATATCACAAGCAATTATCAAGCAGAGAAATTGTTAACATTGAATGCCCTAGATTTCTCAACAGAGCTCGCCCAAGGGGAGTTCGATGGAAAGAATTCGGTGAGACAAGTGCAAGAAGAACACACCCGAGATGAGTTTGGTGGAATGATTGGAACAAATTGGAGAGTCAACACGACGAGGGTGCCTAGTCGAGGTGCACCTGACCGAAGACAAGGCGTGGCTCGCCTAGATGTGCTTGACCACGACAAGGTGTTCCCAATGGAGACACGCTCAACTGACAACAAGGTGTGATTAGAATTTCCTCCTGAGAACTTCTCACTTCAGAAATTCGATCTCTTGATCTCTCGGTGTGCTTTGCAAATGACCCACAAGCTTCCTTAAATAATCTTCTTGTTGACATTCAACGACCCAAATTAAAAGCTAACCAATGGCTAAGATCATTTTAGCTTGATCCTTGTCTTCTTCTAGAAGTTACGCCTACGATTAGATTGATACCCATTAATATTTTTAATTTCCTAAGTTTAGACCTAGGGGCCCATTAAAAATATTGATTATTTTAATAAAATTGTTTTTGGGTGGAATTTCCTAAAACTCTTTCTGGGTTCTTTGGCATACATGTGCCCGAGACTCCATGCAAAGTTTCAGGCCTAGAGCACGTCCAATGCTACCACAAATCAACAATACCATGCCTTCAGGATGGATATTGAGCCACTTGATCCTGAAAGACTTCATCCTTTGGGGGACGACTCTCTATCTTCGATGGTTTTGTTTACATTTGGCATACCTTGCTTATTATCTTAGTCTCCTTTACTTTGTGAATGAAAAGTGCCTTTCCTGTAATTTTTCTAGGCTTAGGACTTGGTGTTACCTTTGCCTCTACTTGAGCCAAACCAAAAATATTATTAGTGGAGGTATACAACTTGCTTCGACAATTAGATTACTATGTTTGAATTTTTATCATAGAATAATAGTCTCCCACTTCTGAATCATTCATGGCAATGGTGGGAATGTCTTTTCCATTTTTTTCTCTTTGGTTCTCTCTCTATATTTTCTTATTTTGTCAACTCTATTTTTGGTCACCTCACTACTGATTGATTCCCTCTAAGTCATTGTCATGAGTGGGCCCAACTTGAGATACTTCTTCCTAAATGGTTCTAGTCACCATGCTCCTTCCTCCTTGTTATTTTCTTGTAACGTTGGTTTTGGTTGTTTCATCCTTTAGACTGTAGCGATGGGATTGCTTAATCATTTATCCAACACATCCTTCGTCTAATATTTTGCTTCTGGACTTAGCTAGTACCACTCTAGTGTGGTAACCGATCTTCTCTCTTTCTATATCTACCTTTTTCTATCGTTTTCTTTCTTCTTTTCTCATTCTCTCAACATCTACATACTCATGTTAGATATTTGTCTTCACTAGTATGTCACTAGTTCAACACAACTCACACCTTTTCTTGTTTTGTGATAGCATTGTCTCATGTAGCCTTTGCTTTTGCCTTTCGAAAGTCACTTCTTCTCATGCTAGAGCGACCATGGTGATCGTATTTCCAAATCTTGCCTCATTGGTGCTTTACCAGTCTTTGTATCTCTTGCACGCTAGGTAGCTACAAGTGGGCATAACTATCTCGCATTTTCATAGCTATTTCATGGACTTTGCCACTTTAGATGACCTTTATTTCCATCTATTTTGCAACTGACGAGGTCGCTTGGATGATTATGAGGATATATTCTTACCTTGGAAACATCCTTGAACAAGCTCCAACATGAAGACATCTCTCTTTTTTAGTGAATTGTAAGTATTGCAATTCTAACTATTCTTCCTTGGCTTTTTGCATTTCATATATGCTTCTTGCTTAACACTACTATTATCTAGGTTGTTTAGCATGGACCCCATTTTATGTATTCGACATGTTTTGGCTTGGGACAATGGGAGATGATTCTATGATTGTTCATGTGGCATCATATTTCATGGGGCAATTTCATAGTTGACATGGTAGTACACATATGCGACGACATTGGTCACTTCATTTAAGGACCATTTGGGCAAATTTTGCATGCATGGGCATCCTCTTGACATTTCATGGTTAATATCCTTGAACGACCTCATATTTCATCATCTATCTAGCTATTTTACCTTGGAATAGAGCTCCCAACGCTTTGCGGACACATCTACTTTATTTGCGAACATGTGGCTTCATTATTTTTGACTTGGAGAGGGTCATTTCCTAATTTTTGGACGTCACTTTCATGATTTTTAGGATATGTTCTTATGTTCGAAACCTCTCGAACTTATGAGCTATTTTGGAGGAGCTTTCAACATATTTGGCCCTTTTCACTTGACGCGTGTGGACCTCCCACCGTTAAGCACTCAAGCTTAGGCACTTGAATGTGCTCAAGTTAGGCCGAGTCAAATTTGGTGGAATTACTTGGACGACACGAAGAGTGCCCCTGAGATGAGTTTGGTTGAACGACTTTGGTGAGATGGGCACATGAAGAGCACGCCCAAGATGAGTTCGGTGGAACAATTGGAACAACTTGGTGAGTTAGCACGACAAGAGTACCCAACCAGGGCATACTCTATCGAAGAAAAGGCACGCCTAGCTGAAGATAAGATGCGCCCAAGCAAGACGCGCCCGTCCAATTTGCGAAGGCACATGACCGAGGATCAATGTGAAGAGGAGTATATTGTAGAAAAGTATGGAGGGTTCGTACCAGGTATGGGTGGATTCTTCTCGGAGACAAGGTGATATGGCATTGTTTTGTGGAAAGAGAAGTCGTTTGACTTTGCCGCACCACCATCTTTTTGAATCTCATGAAGGAGATGGGCTTATTATCACTTCCTCAAGATGGTGAGACCTCTAGAAGCTTGAGAATACCATTGAATGGCGCCTCATGATGAGCATAGTTGGAGGAAATATTTTGTGACATGGAAGAGGTGACAATGGTTGCACATGTTTGGGTGCATGTGTTCTTGTGGAGTTGATGCTATAGTCAGATTAGCTACCTGACTAGTCGATTGCGCAAGGGGATCCAACACATGTCATTCTTACAGGTTGCGATACATGCATAGACATGGGATATATGTCAAAGACGAGATTCTTTTGTATTGATGAAGACAATTGATGTGAAGGTTGTTCATGATGAGGACAGTCTTTATGATTTGGTTAAGAAATTTGCCGAGGGGTGTGTTGTTGAGGATGACAACCATTTTGACGTGGGGGAGGATGTCAAGCCCTTAGGCTAGGCACCTGAGCACGCCTGAGTTAGGCCGAGTCGAGTTCGGTGGAACGACTTGGTTGGCATGGAGGGCACGCTTGAGACGTTCAATGGAAAGACTTTGGTGAGATGAGCGCACGAAGAATGCACCTGAGATGAGTTTGGTGGAATGATTAGAACAAATTTGAGAGTCGGCACGACGAGGGTGTCTAGTCGAGGCACACCCAATCGAAGACAAGGTGCACCTAGCCAAGATGCGCCCGACCGAAGATAAGGTGTGTCGAGCTGAGACGCGTTCGCCCGAGTTGCGAAGGTACATGACCGAGGATGAGACGCGAAGGCACATGACCGAAGGTGAACTGAAGGAAAGTTTGTATGCGACATAATTTGGAGTTTATGGTTGGCTCAAATAAAGGAAGGTCGGCTCGAACGCCCAATCGACACGATTGTTCATGGAGGGTGACTCATATATATAAGATGATAGGAAAGGAGTTAGAACATCAATCAACCGAAGACCAACAACCTGTCATCGCTAGAAAAGGAGACAATGAAAGAAGAAGAGAGTTGGGTCTCACGAAAGAACTCGCTCTCTAAACAAAGTTGCAGAAGGAATTTGTGCAAGCTTGTGTATTGCTGAGAGTGGTACACCGTAGGGTATTTCTGTATTGAGGTTGTGTGTAGGTTGAAAGGCCACAACTTGGATATTTATTGGGTTTGGTTGTGTGTTGCTAGTTGAAGGGTTGTAACTGGGTTATTGTATATTTGTATTTGTGAGGGCATATGTCAGCAAACTATTTGGAGTTCTTCCCAATCGAACTGAAGTCCATTGTAAACTGATGTTTTGTGTATGGAAGTTTTATAGTCATAGAGCAGTTGGGAATTTGTTTTGGGAGTTCCCCCTCTTGTTTATTGAAGTGTTATTTATGTACATGATTCGTGTTGTTTATGAATGAATGCGATCATAGCTGAAATTAAGTTAATTGAAATAAACTATAATTGAAGTTAAGCTTTGAAGTGGCTATTGTAGTGAGATTTAATTGAATAAGAATTTTGCAAGTATAAGATATCAGTCTCGGCATTGGGTACATGGGCTAGAGGCATAATACGAGCATTAGTAAACTCAAGTTGGTTTCACCATTGATGAGAAAGTGCGCTGGTGTTGCACACCTCAGGGGACTCAGGTATCTCATAAATCAGAGCTAGGTTGCACGAAACGGGGAAACGAGTACGAGTTTCCGAAATGGGAAGCAATACGAAATGCGACCTCCCCAAATTTTGGAAACGGGGAAACGCGAATATTATATATATATATATATATATATATATATATATATATATATATATATATATATATTTGTGCAATCATAAAGCATAAATGATACATTATAATTTATTACATTTAAACATTAAGGTTAAATTTACATCACATTTACTCATAAATGATCACATAATGAAAATAAAAATATCGGAATAACCAAAAGCAACCTTTATTATATATCCAAATCTCAAAATCAACCTTTATTTATATTAATATATGAGGCTGCAAGTACAATAAAGACTATAAGGCTGCAAGAGCTATAGAGACAAAAGACTAACAATCCTCATCAAAAATAGAAGCAGTACAATGCTCAACAGTGGATGGTGGTGCTGAAGAAGATGATGTGCCAATTCGACTTCCAGACTCGGCCTCAATATTTAGGGCAGCAAGAGAGAGATCCAAATCAGGATTTTCTGCATCCACATCCCATTCTTTAGAAGGACCACTGTTGTATTCTGGACCCCTACGAGATGCAAGGCGAAGGTTGGAGTGCACATAAACAAGATCCTCTGCCTTCTGTGAGCCCAACCTATTGCGCTTCACAGAATGAATAAAACCATAAGTGCTCCAATTCCTTTCTGTTGATGAAGAGCTTGCCACTTGTGAAAGAATACGAATGGCAAGGTTTTGCAAATGTACACCATTTGCTCCATGAAAAATCCACCACCTAACTGGATTCATGGTGCTTCTCTCCTCCAAAGCTGATATATCTGCATAATCATCTATTCCTGCAGCAAAACTGGCAAATTCCTCCTTTACCTCCCTGTGTAGATGAGAAGGAAACATTCTCATAAGGGCTTTTTTCACCCCATTAGCCACCTCTCTATCCTTATGGGGTGCCTTCCTCTTCCCATTTCTTTGAGCAATAAGCTCCTCATCATAAAATTTGGGGTTCAAAGCATGTGCTAAAGTGTGCAATGGAGTGTTGAAATTGTTCCACCTATCAACAATGATTTTTTTGACCAAACCAGCAAAATGAGCATCAACAAACAAAAGTTGTGGAGACTCTTGCGAAATGATTTCCATAGTTTTCTCAACCATGGAATCCATGCCATCATATACCTCTCCTAAGAAAGGTTGGTCAGTGTCAGCACTCCGGAGAAGCTCAAATGCAAGGGTTGTGAACTTTAGCAAGAAATCTACCTTGCTCCACCAATCCTCATCAAGGCACAATCTACGCACCATAGATCCCCACTTTGAATCTGCTTGTCTCCACTCAATCCAAAGTTGACTCACCACCATAGAAACTAATGCATGCTTAACCTCAACAAGGCGGCGCAACAATCTCCCTTGCTTCCCCTATGAGTTCCTTTATCCAGGAAACTTTGTTGTCGATCTCCTCTAAGATCAGATTCAGATTATGGACAATGCATGGTGTCCAAAAGATGTGGTCATACCTACCCGCAATAATTAAACCTGCAGCTTTGCAAACTCGTGCATTATCCGTGATAACTTGCATCACCTTGTTAGGCCCTATTTGTTCAATAGCTTTTATAATAACATCAACAATGAACTGTGCATCTTTCACCTCTCTTGAGCAGTCTTTTGCCTTGATAAACATTGCTCCTTTGGGGGAAGTGGCAATGATATTTATCAATGGTCTGCGCCTTATATCTGTCCATCCATCTGAGACTATGGTAACCCCAGAGCTACTCCAGGAAGAACGAATTGGAGCTAAAATATCCTCCACAAGCTCCTTCTCATTTTTGAGAAGCTGGGTTTTGACTTTCTCATAGTTGGGCCCCTTGTACCCTTGAGGAGCTTTGTTAACTGCCCTTATCATATCTTGCCAGTAAGGAGAGCGAACAACATTGAATGGGATACCATACCACATGCATAAATACACCTAGCCACTCTGGAATCAGTTTCTTCTCTTGCTTGCACATTCACCAATTTAGCAATTCTGCCATCCTGAACTGAAGGGGATGCCCCTCTGGTATTTTTGGGTGCTGGTTGTTCATGTTGTTGAGTGGGACTGACTCTCCTCTTTCTTGCTTTAGCTACAATCCTTGGCTCAATGTTAGATGGAGCTTGAGTAAGGTCATCATGCCTTCTCTTAGTACCATCTGCCTCATCTTGCTCTCTTTGATATGCCCTCCTTGCCAATGGATCTGCTGTTTTGTGCAACCTGCAATCCCTTGTCCTCCTTCATGCAAAAGATGTGCCTTCACTCTTGGGTAGGAGCCATTGTATGAATTATTGCAAAGATTGCATCGCCATTCCCATGAGCCACCACCTGCACATCTTTGAATCTTTGTCACATACCTCCAAAGAGGATAATATTCAGCCCTTGGGTTGGCCCTAGGGCTTGAACTTGCAACTGCACTTTGGCTGGAAGCCATTGCTGCAAAAATAAATTAAAAAACAAATCTGTAAATAAAAAACGTTTTTCATATTTTTGGCAACATAAACCCTAGAAAAATTGAAGAAATAGTAGGAAAAAAACTAACAAAATGAATGTTGCTTACCCAAATTAATTTTCTATAGCTGAAGCTACCCCAAAATGCTAGAAAAGAGAAGAGAAATATGGCTGTAGCTGAGCCAAAAAGCCAAGAATGTCGTAGCCGGAAACTCTGCACTCCAAATCTGCTGTTGAAATCTCTTTCTCTTGCTGCTGAAATCTCTTGCTCTTGCTGCTGAAATCTACTTTGCTCACTGCTCAAAACACCCTAGCTGAAACAACTGCTCTCTTTCTCTCTTCTCCTTTGCTAAAATCGCCATTCTCCAAGAGAAACGACTCGCTGAATAGTGTGATGAGGGAATGAGACAAAGTTCACTTTTATAACTTTAGACAGGCATCTGGAAGCAACTAGAAGTCACTAGGATAACCTAAGAATAAATTAGAAAACAAATTAAAAAAAATTAAAAAAAACACAAGTAAATGTTGAAACGTGAGTCGTACGGCCGTGAAACGCGTTTCCGGCCGTACTGGCCACGTTTCAGTTTCGTGAAACGTGGCAGTACGGCCTGAAACGCGTTTCACGGCCGTACCAAACGCATTTCAGCGTTTCGTACTCGTTTCCGTATAGAAACACCCTCCTGCCCCACGTTTCCTGCAACATAGAATCAGAGGTGTCCCCTAGTGGCATGACTCCTAGATTTTGAGGCTACAAATTAGCTTGCCTGAGGGAAGTTATTTCTAGGAGGGAAACCTCACCATGCTTTAAGGCTTATAACACGCCTTCTGGAGGGATGTTGAGACTCTTGATCCTAAAATATTTCATCCTTCGGGGGATGACCCTTTATCTTCGATGGTTTTGTTTACATTTGGCATACCTTGCTTATTGTCCTAGTCTCCTTTACCTTGTGGATGCCAAGTGACTTTCTTGTAAATTTTCTAGGCTAAGGAGTCAGTGTTGGCTTTGCCTCTACTTGAGCCAACCCAAAAATATTATCAGTTGGATGTATATAGCTTTTTTGGACAATGATATTACCATGCTTGAATATTTCGCGTGCAATAGTAGTCTCCCACTGGTGAATCATTCATGCCAATGGCGGGAATTAGTCTTTTACATTTTTTTCTTTTTGACTCTCTCTCTAAATTTTCTTGTTTTTTGAACTCTATTTTTGGTCACCACACTAGTGATTGAATCCCTCTAAGTCATTATCATGAGTAGGGTCCAACTTGAGATACTTCTTCCTAGATGGTTTTAGTCAACATGCTCCTTCCTCCTTATTACTTCCTTGGAACGTTGGTTTTGGTTGTTGCATCTTGTAGACTGCAGCTATGGGATTGCTTAATCATTTATCCAACACATCCTTCCTCTAATATTTTGCTTCTTGACTTTGCTAGTACCATCCTAGTGTCAATTTGGAGGAAGAAGATGTTGATAGATGGATTGAGAGTTTGGAGTAGGAATCAAACCGGGAAGAGGATGAAGATGGAGGGATTTTTGTGGACTGGGATGGAACTGTGAAGACACTAAGCCATAACGATCCAGTTTCGATGAAGTTGATGGAAGAGAGTATGGGTAGGTGTTCCTATCCTCCTTTGGTAAATTGTATTGTAGAGAAGTATGAAGGGGTCATACCAGGTATGGGTGGATTCTTCTCGGAGACGAAGAGAGATGGCCATGTGATGTAGAAAGGGAAGTCATATGACTTCCCCACACCACCATCTTTTTTGAAGCTCATGAAGGAGATAGGCTCACTAGAACTTGCTTGAGATGGTGAGACCCCTGGGAGATTGAGATGCGATCGAATGGCACCTCATGATGAGCAGAACGAGAGGAAAGATTTTGTGACAGGGAAGAGGTGACAATGGCTGCACATGTTTGGGTGCATGTGTTCTTGTGGAGTTGATGCTACTGTCAAATTAGCTACCTGACTAGTTGATTACACGAGGGGATCGAACACATGTCATTCTTATAGGTTGCGATACATGAATAGACATGGTATATATGTTGGAGATAAGATTCTTTTGTATTGATGAAGACAGTTGATGTAGAGGTTGTTCATGATGAGGACAATCTTCGGTCTTTGGTTAAGAAGTTTGTCAGGGGTGTGTTGTCGAGGACGAGTGGGGTGGGGGGGGGTTATCAAGCCCTTAGGCTAGGCACTTGAGCACGCCTGATTTAGGGGGAGTCGAGTTTGGTGGAATGACTTGGTCGACACGAAGAGCGTGTTGAAAGTTGTAACTAGGTTCGGTCTTCTTAATGACATGTAGTTATGATTTTATGTAAAGAGATGTAAATAAATGAAAAATATTATATTGACTTGCTTCATGGGTTTCATGAGAAAGGATTTTTTTTTTTGATTCAAGACTCCCATTGAGATTCTTTAGGATTTATTTGTCATATAGTCATAAAATTGAGATTCTTTAGGATTTATTTGTCATCTAGTCATAAAATATAAGTCATTTCATGTAAATGAAGTCGTGTTACACTATGTAAAAGCTCATCTTGTCTATGTAAAGTATCCTCCAAAGAACTTGTCACCAAATCTCTTCAAGTCGGCCTACAAACATTAAAGAAGCTGCCAAGACAAGTTGGCCTACATCTAGCTGTCAAGTCAACCTAAAGACCCAGAGAAGACGGGTATAAGTAGGGGAACTCGTACTCCATTCTAAGCATCAAGTTCGAAATCAATTCCAGCAAAGAAGTGCAGAAGGAAGTGTGAAAAGGAGGCAGTAAGAAAGGGTTTTCTCTAGGATAAAAAGGACACTCTTCTAGGGTATCGAAGGAAGAATCTTTTGGGAAAATCGAAGCAAAATATTTTGGGACAGCGAAGTAGATTCTTCTGGGACAACGAAGTAGATTCTTCTAGGGCAGCGAATAAGGAATATTCTGGAAGGCAGTGAATAAGTTTCTTCTGGGAGAGCGAAGGAAGAAATCCTCTAGAATAGTGAAGTAGAGACCGAGTATCTCTAGAAGAAGAAAGAGAAGGAAGGACAAGTAAGACTAGGTTAGTGACAAGGTTCTTGAAAGAGGATACTAAGAGTCAAGGGTCAGTGTCATGGTCTTGGTACTTATCAATTGAAGATCTAGAAGAATAATTTTATCGGGTTTTCCTCTCTAGAGGTGAGAGGTTTTGGCCCTGGCTGGAGAAGCCTATATTTTGTGTCACTTGTCTTTATTTTGGTAATTGTCTTGATGAAAAAGAACACACTAATAGACTAACAAAGTGAAAGATCATAAGTAATTGAAGAACAAGCATACAACAAGTAATTATCTCGTAGAGAAATTGTTAACATTGAATGCCCTAGATTTCTCAACAGAGCTCGCCCGAGGGGAGTTCGATGGAAAGAATTCGTGAGACAAGCGCACGAAGAACACACCTGAGATGAGTTTGGTGGGTCAACAGACGAGGGTGCCTAGTAAAGGCGCACCTGAATGAAGACAAGGTGTGGCTCGCCTAGATGTGCTTGACCACGACAATGTGTTCCCAACGAAGACGCGCTCGACTGACAACAAGGTGTGATCAGAATTTCCTCCTGAGAACTTCTCACTTCAGAAATTCGATCTCTTGATCTCTCGGTGTGTTTTGCAAATGACCCACAAGCTTCCTTAAATAATCTTCTTGTTGACATTCAACAATCCAGATTAAAAGCTAATCAATGGCTAAGATCATTTTAGCTTGATCCTTGTCTTCTTCTAGAAGTTACACCTACGATTAAATTAATACCCATTAATATTTTTAATTTCCTAAGTTTAGACTTAGGGGCCCATTAAAAATATTAATTATTTTAATAAAATTGTTTGTGGGTGGAATTTCCCAAAACGCTTTCTGGGTTCTTTGGAATACATGTGCGAGCCTCCCTATCAGTGTTACTTGGGAGTGGGAGCGAAAGCGAAAGCGGGGAGCGGGAGCGAAAACGGGTGCGGGAGCGACATTTTCAAAAGCTCCCGGTTTGGGAGTGAATCCCGGAGCATTTTTTATATAATATATATATTTTTTATATTTTGATATATATATGTCAACAAAAACATGTAGAATGATGAATTAGATATAAAAAACATAGATTGAACCATATAACAACAATCATCTAGAATTCATAATCTTCATCAATCACGTCCACAAGTTAATAACATAGTAACATACAACATATTGAGTCTCATGATTCATCAATCTTAAAGTTTCAAGCTTTCAAAATTCAATATATAACATTTATCATCATTGATCACCAAAGATGTACTTGTAAGCTAAGTGTAACCATTACAACAAATAATATCTAACATGAAATGAAATGTTATAAAATGAAACAAGTTTCAACTTTCATGAAGCATCATATTCATAATTCATTACTAATGAGTTATAATTGCCAACTTCAAACTTAAATTGTCATATATTGTTTAAAAAAATATCATAATAAATATGAAAGAGTCAATAGTTATAAAAATTACTAGAAACTAGAAAAGACAAGTAAATCTATTATCTATTGCTCATGCTTGGGCCTCTTGCCACCACGAGAAATGTCTAATTTTTTAGTCTTGTTGGAAAATCAGGATCTTTGTCATTAATATCACCCTCTAAGCATTAATATCCAGAGGTATATTTGTCATTACCTCTGTATCTGTATAGGGATCTTTGTCATTAATATCACCCTCTAAGCATTAACATAAGATAGAAAAAGCATAGCATGTCAAGTGAAGATTTTGTTTGAGTGATGCATACATTTTTAGGAGGGTCAAGATAGAGGAGTTCAACAACCAATGCCACTAACATCAAGGTACATAGAGGGATTGGTGTTCTTGATTAAATACGAGTTCCATACCCTAATACATGACAAAATTCAATGGAAACATTGCAATCCCCCAATCCTGAAATCTTGAAAAACTGATAAGTCTGCTGGATGTTGAACGAAATCTAAAATTCTACTTTCTCCATATGAAATCCAATGAGGTCGGAACCACTCTCAAAAAAATTGCATTTGGAACATTATTGCAATTTTTTTTTTTGCAAAAAAGGCTAAACGCTCCCAAAAACGCTCTCGAAAAGGCAGGGAGTGTTTTTTTTGAGGGAGCACGCTCCCACTCGGAGCGCGAATTGGGCATGGGAGCGAGAGGGGGGGGGGCGCTCCCCCCGCAACCCTACTCCCTGCAAAGTTTGAGGCCTAGAGCACATCCAATGCAACCCCAAATCATCAATACCATGCCTTCAAGAGGGTTATTGAGCCACTTGATTCTGAAATACTTCATCCTTTGGGGGATGACTCTCTATCTTCGATGGTTTTGTTTACATTTGGCATACCTTGCTTATTATCTTAGTCTCCTTTACTTTGTGAATGAAAAGTGACTTTCCTGTAATTTTTCTAGGCTTAGGAGTTGGTGTTGCCTTTGCCTCTACTTGAGCCAAACCAAAAATATTATTAGTGGAGGTATACAACTTGCTTTAACAATTAGATTACTATGTTTGAATTTTTATCATAGAATAATAGTCTCCCACTTCTGAATCATTCATGGAAATCGTGGGAATATCTTTTCCATTTTTTTCTCTTTGGTTCTCTCTCTATATTTTCTTATTTTGTCAAATCTATTTTTGGTCACCTCACTAGTGATTGATTCCGTCTAAGTCATTGTCATGAGTGGGCCAACTTGAGATACTTCTTCCTAAATGGTTCTAGTCGACATGCTCCTTCCTCCTTCTTACTTTCTTGTAACATTGGTTTTGTTTGTTTCATCCTTTAGACTGCAACTATGGGATTGCTTAATCATTTATCCAACACATCCTTCGTGTAATATTTTGCTTCTTGACTTAGCTAGTACCACTCTAGTGTGGTAACCGATTTTCTCTCTTTCTATATCTACCTTTTTCTATTGTTTTCTTTCTTCATTTCTCATTCTCTCAACATCTACATACTCATGTTAGATATTTTTGTCTTCACTAGTATGTCACTAGTTCATCACAACTCACACCTTTGCTTGTTTTGTGATAGCATTGTCTCATGTAGCCTTTGCTTTTGCCTTTCGAAAGTCACTTCTTCTCATGCTAGAGCTACCATGGTGATCGTATTTCCAAATCTTGCCTTCATTGGTGCTTTACCAATCTTTGTATCTCTTGCACCCTAGGTAGCTACAAGTGGGCATAGCTATCTCGTAGTTTCATAGCTATTTCACGGACTTTGCCACTTTAGATGACCTTTATTTCCATCTATTTTGCAATTGACGAGGTCACTTGGATGATTATGAGGATATTTTCTTATCTTGGAAACATCCTTGAACAAGCTCCAACATCAAGACATCTCTTTTTTTTAGTGAATTATAAGTATCGCAATTCTAACTATTCTTCCTTGGCTTTTTGCATTTCATATATGCTTCTTGCTTAACACTACTATTATCTAGCTTGTTTAGCATGGACCCCATTTTATGTATTTGACACGTTTTGGCTTGGGACAATGGGAGATGATTCTATGATTGTTCATGTGGCATCACATTTCATGGGGCAATTTCATAGTTGACATGGTAGTACACATATGCGACGACATTGGTCACTTCATTTAAGAACCATTTAGGCAAATTTTGCATGCATGGGCATCCTCTTGACATTTCATGGTTAATATACTTGAACGACCTCATATTTCATCATCTTTCTAGCTATTTTACCTTGGAATAGAGCTCCCAACCCTTTCTGGACACATCTACATGCTATTTGCGAACATGTGGCTTCATTATTTTTGACTTGGAGAGGGTCATTTCATAATTTTTAGAGGTCACTTTCATGATTTTTAGGATATGTTCTTATGTTCAAAACCTCTCCTTGAACTTATGAGCTATTTTGGAGGAGCTTTCAACATATTTGGCCCTTTTCACTTGACGCATGTGGACCTCCCACCATCAAGCACTGAGGCTTAGGCACTCGAATGTGCTCAATTTAGGCCGAGTCAAATTTGGTGGAATTACTTGGACGACACGAAGAGTGCCCCCGAGATGAGTTTGGTTGAATGACTTTGGTGAGGTTGTCACATGAAGAGCACGCCCAAGATGAGTTCGGTGGAACAATTAGAACAACTTGGTTAGTTAGCACGACAAGGGTACCTAGCCAGGGCACGCTCTATCGAAGAAAAGGCACGCCTAGCTGAAGATAAGATGCGCCCAACCGAGACGCGCCCGTCCGATTTGCAAAGGCACATGACCGAGGATCAACGTGAAGAGGAGTATATTACAGAAAAGTGTAGAGGGTTAATACCAGGTATGGGTGAATTCTTCTCGGAGACGAGGTGATAGGGCATTGCTCTGTGGAAAGGGAAGTCGTATGACTTTCCCGCACCACCATCTTTTTGAAGATCATGAAGGAGATGGGCTTATTGTCACTTCCTCAAGATGGTGAGACCTCTAGAAGCTTGAGATACCATTAAATGGCGCCTCATGCTGAGCATAGTCGGAGGAAATATTTTGTGACATGGAAGAGGTGACAATGGTTGCACATGTTTGGGTGCATGTGTTCTTGTGGAGTTGATGCTATAGTCAGATTAGCTACCTGACTAGTCGATTGCGCAAGGGGATCCAGCACATGTCATTCTTACAGGTTGCGATACATGCATAGACATGGGATATATGTCAAAGACGAGATTCTTCTGTATTGATGAAGACAATTGATGTGAAGGTTGTTCATGATGAGGACAGTCTTTATGATTTGGTTAAGAAATTTGCCGAGGGGTGTGTTGTTGAGGATGACAACCATTTTGACGTGGGGGAGGATGTCAAGCCCTTAGGCTCACCTGAGTACGCTTGAGTTAGGCCGAGTTGAGTTTGGTGGAACGACTTAGTTGGCATGGAAGGCACGCTTGAGACGTTCAATGGAAAGACTTTGGTGAGACGAGCGCACGAAGAATGCGCCTGAGATGAGTTTGGTGGAATGATTAGAACAAATTTGAGAGTTGGCACGACGAGGGTGTCTAGTCGAGGCGCACCCAATCGAAGACAAGGTGCACCTAGCCAAGATGCGCCCGACTGAAGATAAGGTGTGTCGAGATGAGACGCGTTCGCCCGAGTTGCGAAGGTACACGACCGAGGATGAGACGCAAAGGCACATGACCGAAGGTGAACTGAAGGAAAGTTTGTATGCGACAAATGATGCGACATAATTTGGAGTTTATGGTTGGCTCAAACGAAGGAAGGTCGGCTCGAACGCCCAATCGACACGTCTCTTGGAAGAGACACGACTGTTCATGGAGGGTGACTCATATATATAAGATGATAGGAAAGGAGTTAGAACATCAATCAACCGAAGATCAACAACCTGTCATCGCTAGAAAAGGAGACAACGAAAGAAGAAGAGAGTTGGATCTCACGAAGGAGCTCGCTCTCTAAAGAAAGTTGCGGAAGGAATTTGTGCAAGCTTGTGTATTGCTGAGAGTGGTACACCGTAGGGTATTTGTGTATTGAGGTTGTGTGTAGGTTGAAAGGCCACAACTTGGATATTTATTGGGGTTGGTTGTGTGTTGCTAGTTGAAGGGTTGTAACTGGGTTATTGTATATTTGTATCTGTGAGGGCTTGTGTCAGCGAACTGTTTGGAGTTCTTCCCAATCGAACTGAAGTCCATTATAAACCGAAGTTTTGTGTATGGAAGTTTTATAGTCACAGAGCAGTTGGGAAATTGTTTTGGGAGTTCCCCCTCTCGTTTATTGAAGTGTTATTTATGTAGATGATTCGTGTTGTTTATGAATGAATGCGATTATAGCTGAAATTAAGTTAATTGAAGTAAACTATAATTGAAGTTAAGCTTTGAAGTGGCTATTGTAGTGAGATTTAATTGAACAAGAATTTCGCAAGTATAAGATATTAGTCTTGACATAGGGTACATGGGCTAGAGGCATAGTACGAGCATTAGTAAACTCAAGTTGGTTTCACCATTGAGGAGAAAGTGCGCTGGTGTCGCACACCTCAGGGGACTCAGGAATCTCATAGCTCAGAGGTGTGCCCTAGTGGCGTGACTCCTAGATTTTGAGGCTACTAATTAGCTTGCTTGAGGGAAGTTATTTCTAGGAGGGAAACCTCACCATGTTTTGAGGCTTACAACATGCCTTTTGGAGGGATGTTGAGCCTCTTGATCCTAAAAGATTTCATCCTTTGGGGGATGACCCTTTATCTTTGATGGTTTTGTTTACATTTGGCATACCTTGCTTATTGTCCTAGTCTCCTTTACCTTGTGGATGCCAAGTGACTTTCTTGTAAATTTTCTAGGCTAAGGAGTTGGTGTTGCCTTTGCCTCTACTTGAGCCAACCCAAAAATATTATCAGTGGATGTATATAGCTTTTTTGGACAATGAGATTACCATGCTTGAATTTTTCGCATGCAATAGTAGTCTCCCACTGGTGAATCATTCATGCCAATGGCGGGAATTAGTCTTTTCCATTTTTTTCTTCTTGACTCTCTCTATATTTTCTCGTTTTTTCAACTCTATTTTTGGTCACCACACTAGTGTTTGATTCCCTCTAAGTCATTATCATGATTAGGGCTCAACTTGAGATACTTCTTCCAAGATGGTTTTAGTCAACATGCTCCTTCCTCCTTGTTACTTCCTTGGAACGTTGGTTTTGGTTGTTTCATCTTGTAGACTGCAGCTATGGGATTGCTTAATCATTTATCCAACACATCCTTCCTCTAATATTTTGCTCCTTGACTTTGCTAGTACCACCCTAGTGTCGATTTGGAGGAAGAAGATATTGATAGATGGATTGAGAGTTTGGAGTAGGAATCAAACCGAGAAGAGGATGAAGATGGAGGGATGTTCATGGACGGGGATGGAACCGTGAAGACACTAAGCCATAATGATCCAGTTTCAATGAAGTTGATGGAAGACAGTATGGGTAGGTGTTCCTATCCTCCTCTAATAAATTGTATTGTAGAGAAGTATGAAGGGTTCATACCAGGTATGGGTGGTTCTTCTTGGAGACGAAGAGAGATGGCCATGTGATGTAGAAAGGGAAGTCATATGGCGTCCTCACACCACCATCTTTTTGAAGCTCATGAAGGAGATAGGCTCACTAGAACTTGCTTGAGATGGTGAGACCCCTGGGAGATTGAGATGCCATTGAATGGCACCTCATGATGAGCAGAACTAGAGGAAAGATTGTGTGACAGGGAAGAGGTGACAATGGCTGCACATGTTTGGGTGCATGTGTTCTTGTGGAGTTGATGCTACTGTCAAATTAGCTACCTGACTAGTTGATTACACGAGGGGATCCAACACATGTCATTCTTACAGGTTGCGATACATGAATAGACATGGTATATATGTTGGAGATGAGATTCTTTTGTATTGATGAAGACAGTTGATGCAGAGGTTGTTCATGATGAGGACAATCTTCGGGCTTTGGTTAAGAAGTTTGTCAAGGGGTGCGTTGTCGAGGACGATAACCATTTTGAAGTGGGGGGGGATATCAAGCCCTTAGGCTAGGCACTTGAGCATGCCTGATTTAGGAGGAGTCGAGTTTGGTGGAACGACTTGGTTGACACGAAGAGCGTGTTGAAAGTTGTCACTAGGTTCAGTGTTCATAATGACATGTAGTTATGATTTTATGTAAAGAGATGTAAATAAATGAAAAATATTATATTGACTTGCTTCATGGGTTTCATGAGCAAGGATTTTGTTTTTGAGTCAAGACTCCCATTGAGATTCTTTAGGATTTATTTGTCACCTAGTCATAAAATATAAGAGTCATTGTCATGTAAATGAAGTCATGTTACACTTTGTAAAATCTCATCTTGTCTATGTAAAGTATCCTCCAAAGAATTTGTCACCAAATCTCTTCAAGTCGGCCTACAAACATTATAGAAGCTAACAAGACAAGCTGGCCTACATCTAGCTCTCAAGTCGGCCTAAAGACCCAAAGAAGAGGGGTATAAGTAGGGGAACACATTGTCCATTTTAAGCAACAAGTTCGAACTCAATTCCAGCAAAGAAGTGCAGAAGGAAGTGCAAAAAGGAGGCAGTAAGAAAGGGTTTTCTCTAGGATAAAAAGGAAACTCTTCTAGGGTATCCAAGGAAGAATATTCTACGAAAATCGAAGCAAAATATTTTGGTACAACGAAGTAGATTTTTCTAGGACAATGAAGTAGATTCTTCTGGGGCAGCGAATAAGGAATCTTCTGGAAGGCAGTGAATAAGTTTCTTCTGGGATAGCGAAGGAAGGAATCCTCTAGAATAGTGAAGTAGAGACTGAGTTTCTCTAGAAGACCTAGAGATCGAGATTCTCTAGGGAAATTGTGAAGGTGCACCATAAGAAGTAAAGACCGAGTATCTCTAGAAGAAGCAAGAGAAGGAAGGACAAGGAAGACTAGGTAAGTGACAAGGTTCTTGAAAGAGGATACTAAGAGTCAAGGGTTAGTGTCATGGTCTTGGTACTTATCAATTGAATATCTAGAAGAAAAATTTTATCAGGTTTTCCTCTCTAGAGTTGAGAGGTTTTGGCCTGGGCTGGAGAAGGCTATATTTTGTGTCACTTGTCTTTATTTTGGTAATTGTCTTGATGAAAAAGAACACACTAATAGACTAACAAAGTGAAAGATCATAAGTAATTGAAGAACAAGCATATCACAAGCAATTATCAAGCAGAGAAATTGTTAACATTGAATGCCCTAGATTTCTCAACAGAGCTCGCCCAAGAGGAGTTCGATGGAAAGAATTCGGTGAGACAAGCGCACGAAGAACATACCCGAGATGAGTTTGGTGGAATGATTGGAATAAATTGGAGAGTCAACACGACGAGGGTGCCTAGTCGAGGCGCACCTAACCAAAGACAAGGCGTGGCTCGCCTAGATGTGCTTGACCACGACAAGGTGTTCCCAACGGAGACGCGCTCGACTAACGACAAGGTGTGATCAAAATTTCCTCCTAAGAACTTCTCACGTCAGAAATTCGATCTCTTGATCTCTCGGTTTGTTTTCCAAATGACCCACAAGCTTCCTTAAATAATCTTCTCGCTGACATTCAACGGCCTAGATTAAAAGCTAATCAATGGCTAAGATCATTTTAGTTTGATCCTTGTCTTCTTCTAGAAGTTACACCTACGATTAGATCAATACCCATTAATATTTTTAATTTCCTAGGTTTAGACTTAGGGGCCCATTAAAAATATTAATTATTTTAATAAAATTGTTTTTGGGTGGAATTTCCAAAAACACTTTCTAGGTACTTTGGAATACATGTGCCCAAGCCGCTCTGCAAAGTTTGAGGCCTAGAACACACCCGATGCTACCTAAATCAACAATACCATGCCTTCAAGAGGGATATTGAGCCACTTGATCTTGAAAGACTTCATCCTTTGGGGGACGACTCTCTATCTTCGATGGTTTTGGGTACATTTGGCATACCTTGCTTATTATCTTAGTGTCCTTTACATTGTGAATGCAAAGTGACTTTCCTGTGATTTTTCTAGGCTTAGGAGCTAGTGTTGCCTTTGCCTCTACTAGGGCCAAACCAAAAATATTATTAGTGGAGGTATACAACTTGCTTCGACAATTAGATTACTATGTTTGGATGTTTGGATTTTTATCATAGAATAATAGTCTCCTACTTCTGAATCATTCATGGCAATGGTGGGACTGTCTTTTCCATTTTTTTTTTCTCTTTGGTTCTCTCTCTATATTTCCTTATTTTCTCAACTCTATTTTTGGTCACCTCACTACTGATTGATTCCCTCTAAGTCATTGTCATGAGTGGGCCCAACTTGAGATACTTCTTCCTAAATGGTTCTAGTCACCATGCTCCTTCCTCCTTGTTACTTTCTTGTAACGTTGGTTTTGGTTGTTTCATCCTTGAGACTGCATCTATGGGATTGATTAATCATTTATCCAACACATCCTTCGTCTAATATTTTGCTTCTTGACTTAGCTAGTACCACTCTAGTGTGGTAACCGATTTTCTCTCTTTCTATATCTACCTTTTTCTATTGTTTTCTTTCTTCATTTCTCATTCTCTCAACATCTACATACTCATGTTAGATATTTTTGCCTTCACTAGTATGTCATTAGTTCATCACAACTCACACCTTTGCTTGTTTTGTGATAGCATTGTCTCATGTAGCCTTTGCTTTTGCCTTTCGAAAGTCACTTCTTCTCATGCTAGAGCGACCATGGTGATCATATTTCCAAATCTTGCCTTCATTGGTGCTTTACCAATCTTTGTATCTCTTGCACCCTAGGTAGCTACAAGTGGGCATAACTATCTCGTAGCTTCATAGCTGTTTCACGGACTTTGCCACTTTAGATGACCTTTATTTCCATCTATTTTGCAATTGATGAGGTCGCTTGGATGATTATGAGGATATATTCTTACCTTGGAAATATTCTTGAACAAGCTCCAACATCAAGACATCTCTTTTTTTTTTAGTGAATTATAAGTATCGCAATTCTAACTATTCTTCCTTGGCTTTTTGCATTTCATATATGGTTCTTACTTAACACTACTATTATCTAGCTTGTTTAGAATGGACCCCATTTTTTGTATTTGACACGTTTTGGCTTGGGACAATGGGAGATGATTCTATGATTGTTCTTGTGGCATCACATTTCATGGGGCAATTTCATAGTTGACATGGTAGTACACATATGCGACGACATTGGTCACTTCATTTAAGGACCATTTAGGCAAATTTTGCATGCATGGGCATTCTCTTGACATTTCATGGTTAATATCCTTGAACGACCTCATATTTCATCATCTTTCTAGCTATTTTACCTTGGAATAGAGCTCCCAACCCTTTGCGGAAACATCTACTTTCTATTTGTGAACATGTGGCTTCATTAATTTTGACTTGGAGAGGGTCATTTCATAATTTTTAGAGGTCACTTTCATGATTTTTAGGTTATGTTCTTATGTTCGAAACCTCTCCTTGAACTTATGAGCTATTTCAGAGGAGCTTTCAACATAGTTGGACCTTTTCACTTGACGCGTGTGGACCTCCCATCGTCAAGCACTCAGGCATAGGCACTCGAATGTGCTCAAGTTAGGCTGAGTTAAATTTGGTGGAATTACTTGGACGACACGAAGAGTGCCCCCGAGATGAGTTTGGTTGAACGACTTTGGTGAGATGGGCACATGAAGAGCACGCCCAAGATGAGTTCGGTGGAACAATTGGAACAACTTGGTGAGTTAGCACGACAAGGGTACCCAGCCAGGGCACGCTCTATCGAAGAAAAGGCATGCCTAGCTGAAGATAAGATGCGCCCAACTGAGACGCGCCTGTCCGATTTGCGAAGCCACATGACCAAGGATCAACGTGAAGAAGAGCATATTGCAGAAAAGTATGGAGGGTTCATACCAGGTATGGGTGGATTCTTCTCGGAGACGAGGTGAATTGGCATTGTTCTGTGGAAAGGGAAGTCGTATGACTTTCCCGCAACAACACCTTTTTGAAGCTCATGAAGGAGATGGGCTTATTGTCACTTCCTCAAGATGGTGAGACCTCTAGAAGCTTGAGATACCATTGAATGGTGCCTCATGATGAGCATATTTGGAGGAAAGATTGTGTGACATGGAAGAGGTGACAATGGTTGCACATGTTTGGGTGCATGTGTTCTTGTGGAGTTGATGCTATAGTCAGATTAGCTACCTGACTAGTCGATTGCGCAAGGGGATCCAACACATGTCATTCTTACAGGTTGCGATACATGCATAGACATGGGATATATGTCAAAGACGAGATTCTTCTGTATTGATGAAGACAATTGATGTGAAGGTTGTTCATGATGAGGACGGTCTTTATGATTTGGGTAAGAAATTTGCCGAAGGGTGTGCTGTTGAGGATGACAACCATTTTGACATGGGGGAGGATGTCAAGCCCTTAGGCTAGGCACCTGAGCACGCCTGAGTTAGGCCGAGTCGAGTTCGGTGGAACGACTTGGTTGGCATGGAGGGCGCGCTTGAGACGTTCAATGGAAAGACTTTGGTGAGACGAGCGCACGAAGAACGCACCTGAGATGAGTTTGGTGGAATGATTAGACCAAATTTGAGAGTCGGCACGATGAGGGTGTCTAGTCGAGGCATACCCAATCAAAGACAAGGTGCACCTAGCCAACATGCGCTCGACCGAAGATAAGGTGTGCCGAGCTGAGGCGCGCCCGCCCGAGTTGAGAAGGTACATGACCGAGGATGAGACGCGAGGGTACATGATCGAAGTTGAACTGAAGGAAAGTTTGTATGCGACAAATGATGCGACATAATTTGGAGTTTATGGTTGGCTCAAACGAAGGAAGGTCGGCTCGAACGCCTAATCGACACGTCTCTTGGAAGAGACACGACTGTTCATGGAGGGTGACTCATATATATAAGATGATAGGAAAGGAGTTAGAACATCAATCAACCGAAGATCAAAAACCTGTCATCGCTAGAAAATGAGACAACGAAAGAAGAAGAGAGTTGGGTCTCACGAAGGAGCTCGCTCTCTAAAGAAAGTTGCGGAAGTAATTTGTGCAAGCTTGTGTATCGCTGAGAGTGGTACACCGTAGGGTATTTGTGTATTTAGGTTGTGTGTAGGTTGAAAGGCCACAACTTGGATATTTATTGGGTTTGGGTGTGTGTTGCTAGTTGGAGGTTTGTAACTGGGTTATTGTATATTTGTATCTGGGAGGGCTTGTGTCAGCGAACTGTTTAGAGTTCTTCCCAATCGAACTGAATTCCATTATAAACCGAAGTTTTGTGTATGGAAGTTTTATAGTCACAGAGCAGTTGGGAAATTGTTTTGGGAGTTCCCCCTTTCGTTTATTGAAGTGTTATTTATGTAGATGATTCGTGCTGTTTATGAATGAATGCGATTATAGCTAAAATTAAGTTAATTGAAGTAAACTATAATTGAAGTTCAGCTTTGAAGTGGCTACTGTAGTGAGATTTAATTGAACAAGAATTTCACAAGTATAAGATATTAGTCTCGGCATAGGGTACATGGGCTAGAGGCATAATACGAGCATTAGTAAACTCAAGTTGGTTTCACCATTGAGGAGAAAGTGTGCTTTTGTCACACACCTCAGGTGACTCAAGAATATCATAGCTTAGAGGTGTGCCCTAGTGGCGTGACTCCTAGATTTTGAGGCTACTAATTAGGTTGCCTGAGGGAAGTTATTTCTACGAGGGAAACCTCACCATGTTTTGAGGCTTATAACCTGCCTTCTGGAGGGATGTTGAGCCTCTTGATCCGAAAAGATTTCATCCTTTGGGGGATGACCCTTTATCTTTGATGGTTTTGTTTACATTTGGCATTCCTTGCTTATTGTCTTAATCTCCTTTACCTTGTGGATGCCAAGTGACTTTCTTGTAACTTTTCTAGGCTAAGGAGTCGGTGTTGCCTTTGCCTCTACTTGAGCCAACCCAAAAATATTATCAGTGGATGTATATAGCTTTTTTGGACAATGAGATTACCATGTTTGAATTTTTCGCATACAATAGTAGTCTCCCATTGGTGAATCATTCATGCCAATGGCGGGAATTAGTCTTTTCCATTTTTTTCTTTTGACTCTCTCTCTATATTTTCTCGTTTTTTTCAACTCTATGTTTGGTCGCCACACTAGTGATTGATTACCTCTAAGTCATTATCATGAGTAGGGCCCAACTTGAGATACTTCTTCCTAGATGGTTTTAGTCAACATGCTCCTTCGTCCTTGTTACTTCCTTGGAACGTTGGTTTTGGTTGTTGCATCTTGTAGACCATAGCTATGGCATTGCTTAATCATTTATCCAACACATCCTTCCTCTAATATTTTGCTCCTTGACTTTGCTAGTACCACCCTAGTGTCGATTTGGAGGAAGAAGATGTTGATAGATGGATTGAGAGTATGGAGTAGGAATCAAATCGAGAAGAGGATGAAGATGGAGTTCGATGGAAAGAATTCGGTGAGACAAGCGCGAGAAGAACATACCCGAGATGGGTTTGGTGGAATGATTGGAACAAATTGGAGAGTGAACTGGACGAGGGTGTCTAGTCGAGGTGCACCTGACCGAAGACGAGGCGTGGCTCGCCTAGATGTGCTTGACCACGACAAGGTGTTCCCAACAGAGATGCGCTCGAATAACGACAAGGTGTGCCTAGCTGAGACGCTCTCGCCTGAGTTGCAACATCTACATACTCATGTTAGATATTTTCGTCTTCACTGTTATGTCACTAGTTCATCGCAACTCACACTTTTTCTTGTTTTGTGATAGCATTGTCTCATGTAGCCTTTTCTTTTGCCTCTCCAAAGTCACTTCTTCTCATGCTAGACCTACCATGGTGATTGTATTTCCAAATCTTTCCTTGGTTGGTGCTTCGCAAGTCTTCGTATCTCTTGCACCCTTGGTAGCTGGGCATAGCTATCTCATAGTTTCATAGTTATTTCATGAACTTTTCCACTTTATATGACCTTTATTTCCATGTATTTCTCAATTAATGTGGTTGCTCGGATGATTATGGGGATATATTCTTAGCTTGGATACATCCTTCAACAAGCTCCAACATCAAGACATCTCTTGCATTTGAAACCTATCCTTGGACTTATGAGCTATTTTGGAGGAGCTTTCAACATATTTCGCTGTTTTCACTTGACGCGTGTAGACCTCCCACCGTCAAGCCCTCAGGCTTAGGCAGTCGAATGTGCTCAAGTTAGGCTGAGTCAATTTTGGTAGAATGACTTGGACGACATGAAGAGTGTGCCTGAGATGAGTTCGATGGAACAACTTTAGTGAGACCGGTAGATGAAGAGCCCGCCCAAGATGAGTTCGGTGGAACAATTGGAACGACTTGGTGAGTTAGCACGATAAGGTACCTAGCCTAGGCACGCTTTATTGAAGACAAGGCACAACCAACTGAAGACAAGGTGCGCCCAGCTGAGACGCGCCCGTCCGATTTGTGAAGGCACACAACTAAGGATGAACATGAAGAGGAGTATATTGTAGAGAAGTATGGAGGGGTCATACTAGGTATTGTTGGATTCTTCTCGGAGACGAGGAGAGATGGCCTTGCAATGTGGAAAGGGAAGTTGTATGACTTCCCCACACCACCATCTTTTTGAAGCTCATGAAGGAGACCAACTTACTCTCACTTGCTCAAGATGGTGAGACCCTTGGGAGCTTGTGATGCCATTGAATGGCGCCTCATGATGAGCATAGTCAGAGGAAAGATTGTGTGACATGGAAGAGATGACAATGGTTGCACATGTTTGGGTGCATCTGTCCTTGTGGAGTTCATGTTACGATCAGATTAGCTACCTGACTAGTCGATTTCACAAGGGGATCCAACACATGTCATTCTTACAGGTTGCGATACATGCATAGACATGGGATATATGTCAGCGACGAGATTCTTTCGTATTGATGAAGACAATTGATGCGAAGGTTGTTTATGATGAGGACAGTCTTTAGGATTTGGTTAAGAAATTTTCCAAGGGATGTGTTGTCGAGGACGACAACCATTTTGACATGGGGGAGGATTTCAAGACCTTAGGTTAGGCACTTGAGCGCGTTTGAGTTAGGCGGAGTCAAGTTCAGTGGAACGACTTGGTTGGCACGAAAGGTACGCGTGAGATGAGTTCGATGGAAAGACTTTGGTGAGACGAATGCACGTAGAACGCACCTGAGATGAGTTTGGTGGAATGATTGGAACAAATTTGAGAGTCGACATGACGAGGCTGCCTAGCCGAGGTGCACCTGACAGAAGACAAGGCGTGTTGAGGTGAGACATGCCCGCTCAAGTTGCGAAGCTACACAATCAAGGATGAGACACGAAGGCACACAACCGACGGTGAACTAAAGGAAAGTTTGTATGCGACAAATGATTTGACATAATTTGGAGTTTATGGTCGACTCGAATGAAGGATGGTTGGCTCGAATGCCCAATCGACACGTCCCTTGGAAGGGACACGACTGTTCATGGAGGGTGACTTATATATATTAGATGATAGGAAAGGAGTTAAAACATCAATCAAACGAAGATCAACAACTTGTCATCGTTGGAAAAGAAGAAGACAACAAAAGAAGAAGAGAGTTAGGTCTCACGAAGGAGCTTGCTCTTTAAAGCAAGCTACGGAAAGAGGTTGTGCAAGCTTGTGGAACACAGTGACGTATTTGTGTATTGAGGTTGTGTGTAGGTCGAAAGGCGACAACTTGGATATTTATTGGGTTTGGTGTTGGGTTGCTAGTTGAAGGGTTGTAGCTCGGTTATTGTATATTGGTATCTGTGAAGGGTGGTGGCAACAAACTGTTTGGAGTTCCTCCCAACCAAACCAAAGTCCATTATAAATCGAAGTTTTGTGTTTTGAAGTTTTGGAGTCAAAGAGTAGTTGGGAAATTGTTTTGGGAGTTCCCCTCTCGTTTATTGAAGTGTTATTTATGTACATGAATCATGTTGTTTATGAATGAATCCAATTATAGTTGAACTTAAGTTAATATAAGTAAACTGTAATTGAAGTCAAGCTTTGAAGTGGTTATTGTAATGAGATTTGATTGAACACCAATTTCACAAGTATAATATATCGGTCTCAACATAGGGTACATGTGCTAAAGGCATAGTACAAGCATTAGTAAACTCAAGTTGGTTTCACTTTTGAGGAGAAAGTGCGCTGGTGCTGCACACCTCAGGGGACTAGGGAATAGCATAGCTCAGAGGTGCGCCTTGGTGGCATGACACCTAAATTTTGAGGCTAGACATTGGCTTGCCTGAGGGAAGTTATTTCTAGGGAAACCTCACCATGTTTTGAGGCTTATAACATGCCTTCGAGAGGGATATTAAGCCTCTTGATCCTAAAATATTTCATCCTTTGGGGGACGACCCTCTATCTTTAGTGGTTTTGTTTACATTTGGCATACCTTGCTTATTGTTTTAGTCTCCTTTACCTTGTGGATGGCAAGTGACTTTCTTGTAAATTTTATAGGCTAAGGAGTTGGTGTTGCCTTTGCCTCTACTTGAGCCAACCCAAAAATATTATCAGTGGAGGTATACAACTTGCTTGGGCAATGAGATTACCATGTTTGAATTTTTAGCATGCAACAATAGTCTCCCACTTGTGAATCATTCATCCCAATGGTAGGAATTAGTCTTTTCCATTTTTTTCTTTTTGCCTTTCTCGTTATATGTTCTCGTTTTTTCAACTCTATTTTTGGTCATCTCACCAGTGATTGATTTGCTCTAAGTCATTTTTATGAGTAGGGCCTAACTTGATATACTTCTTCCTAGATGGTTCTAGTCAACATGCTCCTTCCTTCTTGTTACTTGCTTGGAATGTTGGTTTTGGTTGTTGCATCCTGTAGATTGCAGCTATGGGATTGCTTAAACATTGATCCAACACATCCTCGAAACCATTATATATATATAATAAATTCTTCCTGATAGAGTGTTATATACATTTAATGAAAATTAAAGATAATTTTGAAATTTTTTATAGAGAAGTTTGTTTTAAAAAAGAATTGGGAAATTTGCTTTAAATTTGTCAATATAATTTAACCTAGATTTATGTCATGAATGTTATGTGGTTGTTGTAGAAAATAGAATCGACTAGCATTCTAGGTGGATTTTTTAAAGTTTGTATTAGTGTATTTTTAAAACAACATCAACAATTATGTCGATTTCTGTTTGTGTTACCCCCAAGTTCTAACCATTCGATGATTCTTACCATATCTAGAGGATAAGATAGCCTTTCTCCCGTAGAGGGAAAACCGACATAGCCATCTTCTCTATAACCTTCCTTTTTATACTACTGTGACGGATGCATTAGCATTTTTGAAGAAGGTTGTTGGGAAGGGTTCGTTCAACAATTATGTCCATGTGAAAGCAAAAGAACCAAAATCATACGATGGTGCGAGGAACACAAATATATTAGGCAGCTTTGTTTGGGATAAGGAGCAGTACTTGGAATGATTTAGGGTGACTTCAGATGGGGGAAAAATAAGAATTGTTGTATCATCCTTAACAAAGGATGTGACAATGTGATGGAGAAGGCGAGCAAAACAGATTGCTTTTGGTAACATGACAGAGGACATCACCACATGGGAGAAGATGAAGGAAGCCTTGATAGCTCATTTTGGACCATAAGATGAGATTTGGGGTGCGACAGCGAAGGTGAAGTTCATTAAACAAAGAGGGAGCCTGCAAGCACATGTGAGGGAGTATTCAAGTTTGATGTTGGAGCTTCTGGATATAGTTGAGAAGGATAGGTTGTTCAATTTTGTGATTGGGTTGCAACCATGGGCTCAAGTTGAAGTAAGGAGGCAGAAGGTTTAGTCTCTTGAAGAAGCCATCACTGATGCAAACAAGCTTCTAGATTACCTTGAATGCAATACATAAGGGAAGGAGCAAGGCGAGAGGAGAAAGAAAGCAAATAAAGGGAAAGGGAAGCTTTCAAAGGAAGATGGAATGAATTTGGGTGGCTTTCTGAAGGGGGAAGAAACGTCTTGTGTGTTGGTTGTGCAGTGAAGAGCACATGACCAAGAATTTTCCATTAATGCAGAAGGCAACAACTTTGCAACAAGTCGAGAAGGAAGAGAGAGAACAAGGTTCTCGTGCATCAAGAGTTATGCAGGGTTTAGGAGCAACTATGGTGAAGGAAGCTACCTCGAAACATGATCCGGAAAGGAGGAAACCAAATTTCGTGAAGATGGATGTAGTTGGGAGTCCACTGATGGCTATGTTGGATAGTGGAGCATCTCACAACTTCATGAAGGAAGATGTGGCTAGGAGATTGGGACTGAGGTTCGTTCCAACCATGCATCTTTTAATGCGGTGAATTCAGAAGGAAGCAGAGTCCTTGGGATAGCGACAGATGTTCCGATGAAGATTGGAAGTTGGCAAGGAAAGGTGGACTATGAAGTTGTACTTGACATAGATTAGTTTATGATTGAGTAAGAGGCTGTGCCAGTACCGCACTTGGGGAAATTGTTCATTCATGCAGGAATGAAGGAGCCAACAATCGTTCCTACCATGGGAGCTATGGTAGGAGAATGCAAGATGATATCCATTCGTGTGGAGGTAGGAGAACATTAATATGAGGTCCATGAAATGAACCATTTGTGTGGAGGTAGGACAACTGGAATATGAGTTTCATGAGAGGTTGGATTGGGTGGAGTCCATACTCATGGTACACTCAAAATTGATAGCAACATTGTTAGATGGTATTCTAAGTTTATCGGATAGGCCATAGATGATAGATGCGGGGACTTGCACTGGAGAGTGCGAGGCTGTTGATGCCCAAACTTCTACCGTTGAAGAGTGTAGAGGGTATGAGGATCGACGTGAAGAGGACTATGTTGATTTGGAGGAAGAAGATGTTGATAGATGGATTGAGAGTTTGGAGTAGGAACTGGACAGAGAAGAGGATGAAGATGGAGGGATGTCTGTGGGTCGGGATGGAACCGTGAAGATAGATATACTAGGCCATAACGATCAAGTTTCGATGAAGTTGATGGAAGAGAGTATGGGTAGGTGTTCCTATCCACCTATTTATAAAGTATATTGTAGAGAAGTATGGAGGGTTCATTCCAGGTATGGGTGGATTCTTGCTGGAGACGAAGAGAGATGGCCTTGTGAAGTGGAAAGGAAAGTCGTATGACTTCCCCACACCACCATCTTTTTGAAGCTCATGAAGGAGATGGGCTCACTATAACTTGCTTGAGATGGTGAGACCCCTAAGAGCTTGAGATGCCATTAAATGGAACCTCATGTTTAGCGAAACCAGAAGAAAGATTGTGTGACAGGGAAGAGATGACAATGGTTGCACATGTTTGGGTGCATGTTATCTTGTGGAGTTGATGCTACGGACAGATTAGCTGCCTGACTAGGCGATTGCACGAGGGGACCCAACACACGTCATTCTTACAGGTTGCGATACATGAATAGACATGGTATATATGTTGGAGATGAGATTCTTCTATATTGATGAAGACAATTGATGCGAAGTTTCATGATGAGGACAATCTTCAGGATTTGGTTAAGAAATTTGTCGAGGGGTGTGTTGTCGAGGATGACAACCATTTTGAAGTGGGTGGGGGGATGTCTAGCCCTTTGGCTAGGCAACCGAGCCTGCTTGAGTTAGGGCGAGTTGAGTTTGGTGGAAGGACTTGGTCGGCACGAAGAGCGTGCCTGAGACGAGTTCGATGGAAAGAATTTAGTGAGACAAGCGCATGAAGAATGCACCCGTGATGAGTACGGATTGGAACAAATTAGAGAGTCGACAAGACGAGGGTGCCTAGTCAAGGCGCAACTGACGAAGACAAGGCGTGCCGAACTGAGATACGCCCGAATGACAACAAGGTGTGCCCAGCTAAGACATGCTCGATCGACGACAAGGTGTACCTAGCTGAGATGCGCCTGACTGAGGTGCGAAGGTACGCGACTGAAGATGAGATGTGAATGCACATGACCGAAAGTGAACCAAAGGAAAGTTTGTATGCGACAAACGATGCGACATAATTTGGGGTTTATGGTCAGCTTGAACGAAGGAAGGTTGGCTCGAACGCCCAACTGACACATCCCTTGGAAGAGACATAATTGTTCATGGGGGGTGACTCATATATATAAGATGAGAGGAGAGGAGTTAGAACATCAATCAATCGAAGACAACAACCTCTCATTGCAAGAGAAGAAGGAGACAACGAAGGAAGAAGATAGTTGGGTCTCACGAAGGAGCTTGCTCTCTAAAGCAAGTTGCGGAAGGAAATTGTGCGAGATTGTTTAACGAAGTATTGTTGAGGGTGGTACGCAATGGGGTATTTCTGTAGGTCGAAGGGCTGCAACTTGGTTGTTTTTTGGGTTTCGTTGTGGGTTGCTAGTTGAAGGTTTTGTAACTCGGTTATTGTATATTTGTATTAGTGAAGGATTGTGGTAGGGAAGTGTTTGGAGTTTGGCCCAACCGAACCAAAGTCCATTATAAACCGAATTTTTGTATATTGAAGTTTTATAGTCAAAGAAAAATTGGGAAATTGTTTTGAGAGTTCCCCCTCCCATTTATTGAAGTGTTATTTTTGTACATGATTCGTGTTGTTTATGAAAGAATTTGATTATTGTTGAAGTTAATTGAAGTAAACTGTAATTGAAGTTAAGTTTTGAAGTGGCTATTGTACTGAGATTTGATTGAACAGTGATTTCGCAAGTATAAGATATTGATCTCGCTAACAAGGTACATGGGCTAGAGGCATAGTACGAGCATTAGTAAACTCGAGTTGGTTTCTCCATTGAGGAGAAAGCGCACCGGTGCCACAAACCTCAAGGGAATCGGGAAGCTCATAGCTCAGAGTTGTGCCCTGGGGGCATGACAACCACATTTTGATGCTAGACATTGGCTTGCCTGAGGGAAGTTATTTCTAGGAGGGAAACCTCACCATGTTTTGAGGCTTATACCATGTCTTCAGGAGGTATATTGAGCCACTTAATCCTAAAAGGCTTCATCCTTTGGGGAACGACCCTCTATATTCTATGGTTTTGTTTACAATTTGGCATACCTTGCTTATTGTCTTCGTCAACTTTACCTTGTGGATGACAAGTGACTTTCTTGTAATTTTTCTAGGCTGAGGAGTTGTTGTTCACTCTCCTGTACTTGAGCCAAACAAAAAATATTATTAGTCGAGGTATATAGATTGCTTGGACAATTAGATTACCATGTTTGAACTTTTATCATACATTAGTGTTGGAAAAAATTCAAAAATAGGGCAACTTATTATTTCATTTTCCATACATGACATTTATTTGTGATATTTATTTCTTCTTTCTTTGTTTATTTGTGATATTTAGTTCTTCTCTCTTTGTTTATTATTTTTATGTTCATCGTCAAATAAATGCCAAAACAATGCAGATCACAACCATAAGAGAGAGACACTAGAATAGGCTCCAAGCCATGGAAAAAACCCTCCAGAAGGGGAAAACCCACGAGAACTTCTTCTTATAGAATCAAATCAAAGGAGACTTCCAAGATCAAACCCTAGACCTTTGCTTCCATCAATCAATCAACTAGACTTCCTTCACAAGTTCTCCAAGGACAGCGAAATTAGGGCTCTTCAAAAGAACGAATTGTAGTACTTAGCTTCAAACCTGAGGTAACCCTAGATACTACATATATAGAGCAAAGCCTATCTCCTTTGCAGACCTTTTTCCACCTTCGCACCTCCTTCTAGCCGCAGACCCAAACTCTTTCTTATGCGAGTTTCTTGTCTGCCTAATGAAGGTCAAATTGGTAGCTTTATATAGCCTTTACATGAGGCCTTCGAGCCCTCATAAGGCCGACTTCTTAACTTGCTGGTCGACTTGATTTATTGCAGTATGTAGATATTTCTAATATACAAAATAACATTTTCTTCTCTTTATACATGTGGCCTCCAAGGGACTTTACATCATGACCTTGACTCTTTGACTTTTCCTTCATAACCCCTAGAGCACTCAATGGGTGCTTTGAGCTAGGGCAAATAACCATGGGCAAAAAACCCATTTATAAATAAATTTTTTTTTTCTTTTACAAAAATATATTTTCTTTTTCTTTCTTTTGACAAGTACAAAGATTACATCAAGTCATGATACAATTATGAACACTAACACTAGTTACATTTCAACACTCCCTCTTAACTAGGGAGGTATTCATAATTAACAACAGGTACAGGGAGAGTACTTCCATTGAAAAGTTCTCATAAGAAGAGTCAGATTGGTAACACATTTGTATAACATCATATTATCCAACATTATCACATAGCAAGGCCTTGACTAACAACTCTATCTCTCCACAAGATCGCAGCACAATGCTGGCGAGACCAATGATTTATAGACACCTTCATCAGTCTCTCCAGGAGCATACCCCACTCGGGTGTTCACAGGGTTTGTCCTTCTAGGACTATTCTTATCTTGGATTCCCAGTCCTCAAAGAATATCCGTTCCCTACGACTACTCTTATCTTGGATGCCCTTCCACATCCTCAAAGAGTATCAGATGCCAAATGATTAACCAATCGTCCATTCTTTTCTTCCCAAGTGAAGAATAGAATGATGTGTCTATCTCTCCCTCTTAACTAGGGAGGATATACCCATTCTAATGAAGAAATGGGCCCATTCCTACAAAAGGAATGTACCCAAGTTCCCACCCTAGCTTAGGGCCCCACCCAAACACTTAAGGTTCAAAAGGTGTCACCAGCAGAAATGGTCGAAAGAAGAAAACAAGGACTATGCTACTACTGTGATGACAAGTACTCTATTGGACATAAATGCAAGGAACCCAATTTCTTTCAAATTGATGCTACTGATAATAGTTTCACATGAGGAAGCTCCATCCCTTGAGGTGCCCGAGGAAGAAGTTGGGGAAACCCAAACCGACAATGATCTCACAGCTACACCAGATGAGTTGGTTATCTCACTACACACTTTGGTTGGCATTTCTTCGCCTCAAACTCTCAAAATTCGAGGCTTTATTAAACATCGACCGGTCGTGGTATTGATTGATAGTGGCAACACTCATAACTTTATCCATAAGTGAGTCGCAAAAGCTGTTCATTGCTTTGTGCGGGCAGTATCTAATTTCCAAGTCCTTATCGCTGATGGGGGGACCATGAAATGTGAAGGCCGATGTGAAAATATTAAGCTTCAAATGGGAGACTACCACCTAAAGACCCACATGTTTGCTATTGAAATGGGTGGTTGTGACATTGTCTTAGGTGTTGAATGGCTTCGCACATTGGGCTTGATCACAATGGATTTCCAGGAGTTATATATGAGCTTTAAGCAGAACGACCACATTCATACATTACGTGGACTCTAGGCAGGTGCTCCTACTATCATCAGCTCACATCGAATGGAAAAGCTTTTGAAAAAGGGCCATCATGGAGTCATTGCCCAATTTAATGCCATCCAGGCCATTGAATCCACTACTCCTCATATTCATCTTGAGATGCAACAGGTCTTAGACCACCACCAACAGGTATTTGAAAAACCTAAAGAGCTTCCACCCTCTAGGGGTGAACATGATCATAACATCCCTTTGGTCCTGGGGGCCCAACTGTCTAATGTGCGCCCATACCAATATCCTTCGCCCAAAAGAATGAAATGAAAAAATCATCAAGGAACTCCTCGAAAACGGTGTTATTCATTGCAACATCAGTCCTTATTCATCACTAGTGGTCATGGTGCTAAAGAAAGATGGAGAATGGCGCATGTGTTCGGACTTTTGGGCCCTCAACAAGCTCACTGTCAAAGACAAATTTCCTATTTCGGTTGTTGATGATCTTCTTGATGAACTGCATGGTGCTCAATTCTTTACCAAGCTAGATCTTCGCTCTGGCTATCACCAAATACGCATGAAGGAAGTAGACATTCCCAAGACTGCCTTTCAAACTCATGAAGGCCATTATGAATTCTTGGTCATGCCATTTGGTCTCTGTAATGCTCCATCTACTTTTCAAACCCTCATGAACCACATGCTGAAACCATATCTCCGAAAATTTGTCCTCGTCTTCTTTGATGATATTCTCATCTCTAGCCTAACCTAGGACAAACATCTTTAGCATGTAGACCTGATCTTGCAACTGCTTCGGACTCACAAATTATTTGTCAAATTGTCCAAGTTCTCTTTTGGCGTGGAAGAAGTCGAGTATTTGGGATGCATTGTGGGTCGTGAAGGAGTGAGGGTTGATCCAAAAAAGATACAAGCAATGCAAGATTGGCCCCAACCAAAAACCTTGAAGATTTTGAGGGGATTCTTGGGTCTCACTAGCTACTATCACAAATTTGTCTGCATGAAGGAAGTAGACATTCGCAAGATTGCCTTCCGAACTCATGAAGGCCATTATGAATTCTTGGTCATGCCATTTGGTCTTTGTAATGCTCCATCTACTTTTCAAAGCCTCATGAACCACCCGCTGAAACCATATCTCCGAAAATTTGTCCTCGTCTTCTTTGATGACATTCTCATCTACAACCTAACCTAGGACAAACATCTTTAGCATGTAGACCTGATCTTGCAACTGCTTCGGAATCACAAATTATTTGTCAAATTGTCCAAGTTCTCTTTTGGCGTGGAAGAAGTCGAGTATTTGGGACACATTGTGGGTTGTGAAGGAGTGAGGGTTGATCCAAAAAAGATACAAGCAATGCAAGATTGGCCCCAACCAAAAACCTTGAAGAGTTTGAGGGGATTCTTGGGTCTCACTGGCTACTATCGCAAATTTGTCCGCAATTATGGTCGCATTGCTAGACCCCTCACTAATCTTCTCAAGAAAAATCATTTCTCTGGACTGATGTAGCTCAACAGGCATTTGTGGCTCTCAAATAGGCCATGTTCTCCACTCCCATATTGGCCTTACCAGACTTCACCAAATCTTTTGTGATTGAATGTGATGCTTTCGATACTAGTATTGGTGCTGTATTAATGCAAGAAGGTCGACCATTGGCCTTCACCAGCCAATAACTGAGTGGAAAATATCTGGGTCAATCTACCTATGAGAAAGAAATGATGGCCATCTTACATACAATAGACACCTGGTGACCATACTTGTTGGGGCGACGTTACCATCAAAGCCTAAAATATTTTTTGGAGCAACGTCTATCATCACCACAACAAAATAAATGGCTGGCCAAAATGCTAGGATATGATTATGAGATAATTTACAAGAAAGGGCGTGACAATGTAGTAGCTGATGCTTTATCGCGCCAATTTGAGGATGAAAGCACCCTGCTATCAATCTCTTTTCCCATACCAGATTCGATTGAAGAGGCCCGCAAGGAATGGTTCTCACACCCCTCTCTCTCCCAACTTATTAATAACTTGAGAGAAGATCCTAATTCCTTAGCCGACTATTCTTGGAAGGATGATATTCTTTGCTACAAGGATCAAGTAGTTATATCACCGACATCCACCCTCAAAACCCGCATTTTGGAAGCATTGCACTCATCTTCAAATGCAGGGCATTCAAGCTTTCAGAAGACTTATGCTCGCGCTTGTCGTTCTTTCTTTTGGACTGGCATGAAAACAACATTCTTACTTTTGTAGCTGAATGTGATGTGTGTCAACGAAACAAAGGAGAAACAATCAAGTTACCGGGAACCTTACAGCCATTGCCACTCCCTGCCTCTGTCTGGACGAATGTTTCCATGGATTTCATCACTGGTCTCCCAAAGTCAGGCAACAAATCCGTCATCATGGTGGTTGTGGACAAACTTTTTAAATATGCTCATTTTTGTGCTCTACCCCACCCATTCACCCCCACTTTGGTGGTTCAAGCTTTCATGGACCAGATCTTCAAACTGCATGGCATGCTGACTTCCATTGTGTCTGATCGTGACCCCACTTTCACCAGTAAATTTTGGCAAGAACTTTTCAAGCTACAAGGTACGCAACTCCAACTAAGTACCACCTATCATCCCCAAACCGATGGTGAAACAGAAGCAGTCAACAAATGTTTGGAGACATATCTAAGGTGCTTCTCTTCAGACAAGCAACATCAATGGGTACGGTGGCTACATTTCGCTGAATGGTGGTATAATACTAACTATCATGAAGCCACCAAGATGACTCCATACGAGGCAGTGTATGGCCAACTCCCACCTTCACCTATTTCTTATATCCCTGGATGTTCTAAGGTGCAAGCAGTTGATCAACTCCTACAGAACCATGTCGCCATGATAGCTCATCTCAAAGATAATCTACATCAAGCTCAGAATCGAATGAAGCAATAGGCAGACCAACATCGTTTTGAGCGCACATTTCAAGAAGGGGATTAAGTATTCCTGCGACTGCAACCGTATAAGCAGACATCTCTCAAAGAAAAGAGCTACCAGAAACTAGCACCATCATATACTTCAGAGCATTGGAGCAGTCGCCTACAAACTGGCCTTGCCATCAACTTCAAAAATCCATCTGGTCTTCCATGTATCATGCCTCAAGAAAGTGGTGGGGAACAATTGCAGAATTCAAACCATTCTACTTGAATTGGATGAGGAAGGCTCACTCTGGCTCCAACCAGAACAGACCCTCGATACCCATGAAAGACATCTCTGTGGCCGCACGATCAAGGAAGTCCTCGTCAAGTGGAAAGACACCTCTCCAGAAGATGCGACCTAGGAACCAACCACTATTATTCAGCAGTTTCCGCAGCTTCAGCCTTGAGGACAAGGCTGCTTTTGATGGGGGAGGGCATGTTAGGGTCCAACCCTAACCCATTTATTTATGTAATAAGTCCAATGGGCCGAGTCATAGTCATAGTTAGTTAGAGAGTAAATAAAGCCCGCATTAATAATTGTAAGTGGTTGACCTGCATTAGAGAAAAGGGACCACAGTAGACAGGTCATAGTTAATAAATAAAGTGGTTAACCCGTGTTATGCAAGGGACCACTAGTA
The DNA here is from genome assembly GCA_031772625.1 of Pinus tabuliformis. Taxonomy (NCBI): domain Eukaryota; kingdom Viridiplantae; phylum Streptophyta; class Pinopsida; order Pinales; family Pinaceae; genus Pinus; species Pinus tabuliformis. The sequence continues at coordinate 596,429,278 of CM062812.1, read as the reverse complement.
GTTAGGGTTTTGGATGTCATTTAGCTATAAATAGTCTTAGTTAGTAAAGGAAAGATCATCGAGTCTTATTGTAATCAAGCTCTGCTCTGCTGGAGGTTGCCCCCTCGAAGAGGCAAGTGAACATTGAATCTATTTCTGAATAATAAATACTTGCTGTTTTTTTTCATTTTATTCTGTGTTCTGGGCTATATTTCTTTGCATTTTTGGTATTTTGGAATTTCTCGCAGGTCAAGAGCATAACACATTTCATATATTCTTCTTGCTTAATACTACTCTTATCTAGCTTGTGTAGCATGGACCCCATTTTATGTATTTGACACGTTTTGGCTTGGGACAATGGGAGATGATTCTATGATTGTTCATGTGGCATCACATTTCATGGGGCAATTTCATAGTTGACATGGTAGTACACATATGCGACGACATTGGTCACATCATTTAAGGACCATTTAGGCAAATTTTGCATGCATGGGCATCCTCTTGACATTTCATGGTTAATATCCTTGAAAGACCTCATATTTCATCATCTTTCTAGCTATTTTACACTGGAATAGAGCTCCAAATCCTTTGTGGACACATCTACTTGCTGTTTGTGAACATGTGGCTTCATTATTTTTGACTTGGAGAGGGTCATTTCATAATTTTTGGAGGTCACTTTCATGATTTTTAGGATATATTCTTATGTTCGAAACCTCTCCTTGAACTTATGAGCTATTTTGGAGGAGCTTTCAATATATTTGGCTCTTTTCACTTGATGTGTGTGGACCTCCCACCGTTAAGCACTCAGGCTTAGGCACTCGAATGTGCTCAAGTTAGGCTGAGTCAAATTTGGTGGAACTACTTGGACGACACGAAGAGTGTCCCCGAGATGAGTTTGGTTGAACGACTTTGGTGAGATGTGCACACGAAGAGCATGCTCAAGATGAGTTCGGTGGAACAATCAGAACGACTTGGTGAGTCAGCACGACAAGGGTACCTAGCCGAGGCATGCTTTATTGAAGACAAGGCATACCCAACCGAAGACAAGGTGCGCCCAACTCAGACGCGCCCATCCGATTTGTGAAGGCACACAATCGAGGATCAACGTGAAGAGGAGTATATTGCAGAGAAGTATGGAGGGTTCATACCAGGTATGGTTGGATTCTTCTCAGAGACGAGGAGAGATGGCCTTGTGATGTGGAAAGGGAAGTTGTATGACTTCCCCACACCACCATCTTTTTAAAGCTCATGAAGGAGATCGACTTACTGTCACTTGCTCAAGATGGTGAGACCTCTAGAAGCTTGAGATACCATTGAATGGCACCTCATGATGAGCATAGTCAGAGGAAAGATTGTGTGACATGGAAGAGGTGACAATGGTTGCACATGTTCGGGTGCATGTGTTCTTGTGGAGTTGATGCTATAGTCAGATTAGCTACCTGACTAGTCATTTGCACAAGGGGATCCAACACATGTCATTCTTACAGGTTGCGATACATGCATAGACATGGGATAAATGTCAATGATGACATTTGTCTGTATTGATGAAGACAATTGATGTGAAGGTTGTTCATGATGAGGACAGTCTTTAGGATTTGGTTAAGAAATTTGCTGATGGGTGTGTTGTTGAGGACGACAACCATTTTGACGTGGGGGAGGATGTCAAGCCCTTAGGCTAGGCAACTGAGAACGCCTGAGTTAGGCCGAGTCGAGTTTGGTGGAACGAATTGGTTGGCATGAAGGGCGCACTTGAGACGTTCAATGGAAAGACTTTTGTGAGACGAGTGCACGAAGAATGCACCTGAGATGAGTTTGTGGAGTGATTAGAACAAATTTTGAGAGTCGGCATGAAGAGGGTGTCTAGTTGAGGCGAACCCAATCAAAGACAAGGTGCGGCGAGCCAAGATGCGCTTGACCGAAGACAAGGCATGACGAGCTGAGACGCATTTGCTCGAGTTGCGAAGGTACACGACCGAACGTGAACTGAAGGAAAGTTTCTACACGACAAATGATGCGACATAATTTGGAGTTTATGGTTGCCTCAAACGAAGGAAGGTTGGTTCAAACGCACAGTCGACACATCACTTGGAAGAGACATGACTGTTCATGGGGGTGACTCATATATATAAGATGATAGGAAAGGAGTTAGAACATCAATCAACTAAATATCAACAACTTGTCATAGCTAGAAAAGGAGACAATGAAAGAAGAAGAGAGTTGGGTCTCATGAAGGAGCTCGCTCTCTAAAGCAAGTTGCAGAAGGAATTTGTGCAAGCTGTTGTATTGCTGAGAGTGGTACACCGTGGCGTATTTGTGTATTGAGGTTGTGTGTAGGTTGAAAGGCCACAACTTGGATATTTATTGGGTTTGGTTGTGTGTTGCTAGTTGAAGGGTTGTAACTGGGTTATTGTATATTTGTATCTGTGAGGGCTTGCGGCAACGAACTATTTGGAGTTCTTCCCAATCGAACTGAAGTCCATTATAAACTGAAGTTTTGTGTATGGAAGTTTTATAGTCACAAAGCAGTTGGGAAATTGTTTTGGGAGTTCCCCCTCTCGTTTATTGAAGTGTTATTTATGTACATGATTCATGTTGTTTATGAACGAATGCGATTATAGCTGAACTTAAGTTAATTGAAGTAAACTATAATTGAAGTTAAGCTTTAAAGTGGCTATTGTAGTGAGATTTAATTGAACAAGAATTTCACAAGTATAAGATATCAGTCTCGGCATAGGGTACATGGGCTAGAGGCATAGTACTAGCATTAGTAAACTCAAGTTGGTTTCAACATTGAGGAGAAAGCACGTTGGTGTCACACACCTCAGGGGACTCAGTAATCACATAACTCAGAGGTGTGCCCTGGTGGCGTGACTCCTAGATTTTGAGGCCACTAATTAGCTTGCTTGAGGGAAGTTATTTCTAGAAGGGAAACCTCACCATGTTTTGAGGCTTATAACATGCCTTTTAGAGTGATATTGAGCCTCTTGATCCTAAAAGATTTCATCCTTTGGGGGACGACCCTTTATCTTCAATGGTTTTGTTTACATTTCGCATACCTTGCTTATTGTCTTAGTCTCCTTTACCTTGTGGATGACAGGTGACTCTCTTTTAAATTTTCTAGGCTAAGGAGTCGGTGTTGCCTTTGCCTCTACTTGAGCCAACCCAAAAATATTATCAGTGGATATATATAGCTTGTTGGGACAATGAGATTACCGTGTTTGAATTTTTCGCATGCAATAGTAGTCTCCCACTGGTGAATCATTCATGCCAATGGCGAGAATTAGTATTTTCCATTTTTTCCTTTTTGACTCTATATTTTCTTGTTTTTTCAACTCTATTTTTGGTCACCACACTAGTGATTGATTCCCTCTAAGTCATTATCATGAGTAGGGCCCAACTTGAGATACTTCTTCCTAGATGGTTTTAGTCAACATGCTCCTTCCTCCTTGTTACTTCCTTGGAACATTGGTTTTGGTTGTTGCATCTTGTAGACTGCAGCTATGGGATTGCTTAATCATTTATCCAACACATCCTTCCTCTAATCTTTTGCTCCTTGACTTTGCTAGTACCACCCTAGTGTCGATTTGGAGGAAGAAGATGTTGATAGATGGATTGAGAGTTTGGAGTAGGAATCAAACTGAAGAGAGGATGAAGATGGAGGGATGTTCGTGGACCGGGATGGAACCATGAAGACACTAAGCCATAACGATCCAGTTTCGATGAAGTTGATGGAAGAGAGTATGGATAGGTGTTCCTATCCTCGTTTGATAAATTATATTGTAGAGAAGTATGGAGGGGTCATACCAGGTATGGGTGGATTCTTCTTGGAGACGAAGAGAGATGGCCTTGTGATGTAGAAAGGGAAGTCGTATGACTTCCCCACACCACCATCTTTTTGAAGCTCATGAAGGAGATGGGCTCACTAGAACTTGCTTGAGATGGTGAGACCCCTAGGAGAATGAGATGCCATTGAATGGCACCTCATGATGAGTAGAACCAGAGGAAAGATTGTGACAATGGTTGCACATGTTTGGGTGCATGTGTTCTTGTGGAGTTGATGCTACTGTCAAATTAGCTACCTAACTAGTCGATTAGACGAGGGGATCCAACACATGTCATTCTTACAGGTTGCGATACATGAATAGACATGGTATATATGTTGGAGATGAGATTATTTTGTATTGATAAAGACAATTGATGCGGAGGTTGTTCATGATAAGGACAATATTTAGGCTTTGGTTAAGAAGTTTGTCAAGGGGTGTGTTGTCGAGGACCATGACCATTTTGAAGTGGGGGGGGATATCAAGCCCTTAGGCTAAGCACATGAGCATGCCTGATTTAGGAGGAGTCAAGTTTGGTGGAACGACCTGGTCCACATGAAGAGCGCGCCCGAGGGTAGTTCGATGGAAATAATTCGTGAGACAAGCGCACGAAGACACACCTGAGATGATGTAATATCCCGTTTCAGAGATATTCTCCAAACCCCAGTAAACCCCAACCAAATACGTACAAATGATATAGTAACCGGGAAGCTCAAAGTGATAAAAATAACAGTGGTGCAACATGAAATATAAGCAGATACTCAAGAAATGCAGAGAGAAATGCTAAGCCATTTTATTATATTGAGTCATGGAATGAGTACAGGAGGTGATCGAAAAGATGGCACCTCGACTTGCATAAGGCAAGTGAAGAAATACACTCGGAATAGTAAAGGAATGGGCTCTCTCTGAACTACGTCCAAGCTGCTGGAGAACTGTCATGCTGCTGCTGTTGCTGGAAATCAAATGAGGATTTGGGGCTGTTCCCCTCCTCAAAAAATGCTGAAACTCTGGAATCAGACTTTACTCAAGAAACCCAGAAAAACCCAGAAAGATTTTCTGAAATAGCCGAACCCCGAAAATCACCCCTTGGGGATCTACGCTGTCCCTCAAAGCTCTGCGCTGGCACTGAGTATAATCTCCCAAAACTCTGCCAAAATCCTCCAATATGCAAGGGTTGATCCCTTGCTCAATCTCCCAGCTCAAATCCTCCACGAAACCCCCAATCTGGAAATACCTCCAGAAGAACTGCGTCCCTCTCTCTCAAGACTGCGCAGTCCTCAAATGCTCAGCTCACCCACAACGCCAAAGATCAATCCTACTGCAAAAGACTGCTGAAAACTACCTTGCTTGAGTAGGCACTCGAAGTCCCCCGGGGCTAAGGGTGAGATCTCTGAATGGAGACACTCAATGCACTAAACAGTGCTGCAGACAGGCTAAACAGCTAGCGTGCTCCAAGTCGAAGTGACTAGCTCAAATGCACATAATCGAATGACAAAATGAGGAGGCTCCTCTCTCCTTTATAGTGTTGGCCTCTCTCAACCCCAAGGCTCACCTCCTCCAACGTAGCCCCTTTTCTTGCCACGTGCTCCTCTCCATCTGCGCAGTCCCTCCAAGTGTCTGTGTGGGCCCCTCCTCTACGTGGTCCTTTGGCCCCCTTGGCTCCCCTTTAAGTTACAACGTTGTGCTACTAGGGAGTGACTTTATTCTAAAAGTGAGTTATGTCCCCCTTTTCCTCACCTTTTTATTTATAAATAACTATAGAAGGCAAAATTGAGCAAAATCGAATATTCCAATTAGCCATGGCTAATTAAGAATATTACAGTCCCCCCCGGCAAAATGTTGCTTGTCCTCAAGCAATTGAAGTGATGGATGCAAAATTTTCTCACTCTCCAAAGTGGCATCCTCATCCTGTAAATTCTTCCACCTCACCAAGAATTCCTGGACTGTCCTGTTCCATTGCTGCCTCTCCCTGGTATGAGTAATAGCCTCTGGCTGCAACACCAAATGCCCCTCATCATCCGTGGGTGGTAGCTCATTTGTCACTGTCACATGCTGCCCCAATGCCTTCTTCAGACATGATACATGAAAGACATTATGAATCTTGTTGCCTTTGGGAAGCTCCAACTCATACGCAACCTGTCCAATCCTGCATATCACCCTTTAGGGCCCATAAAAGCGGGGCTTGAGCTTCTCAGCCCCCTTTTGCTTCAATGACAACTGTCGGTATGGCTGTAATCATAGGTAGACCAAGTCCCCTACCTCAAACTGTCTCTCCACCCGACCCCTGTCAGCATACAACTTCTGCTGGTTCTGTGCTGTAGCCATATTATCCTTGGGAGCTCGGAGAATATCCTGACTCTCTTGGATCCAAATTTTGGCTCTTGGAGCCTTGCTAGCACCAAACATCATGTCAGCAAAAGATAAAGGATGATATTTGTAGAAAGCATAGAATGGTGACATACCAATGGACATGTGATGCGTAGTGTTGTAGTAGTACTCCCCTAGATGCAGCCACTTCAGCCATGCTTGCTGCTGCCCATTGACATAGTTACGCAAGTAGCCCTCCAGCCACTTGTTAACTATCTCTGTTTGCCCGTCTGTCTGTATGTGATAACTAGTACTCGCTGTCAACTCCGTCCCCACCAACCGGAAAAGCTCCTGCCAAAATCCACCCATGAAACGGCTATCCCTGTCACTGGTGATGGTCTTGGGAAGACCATGTAACCTGAAGATCTCTCTGAAGAACAGCTCGGCCACCTGTGCTGCTGTGTAGTGTGCGGATATGGCGAAAAAGTGTGAGTACTTTGTCAGTCGATCAACGACGACAAAGATGCAATCCTTGCCCTGTACCATGGGCAACCCTGTGATGAAGTCCATCGAAATACACTCCCATTTCCCCTCCGGAATGGGAAGAGGCTGCAATAATCTTGCGGGATGGTTCATCTCCCTCTTGTTCCTCTGGCAAACATCGCACTCCCGGACATGCTGGAGTATGTCCTCTTTGAGGCCCTTCCATGAGAACCTCTCTCTAATGGCCCTATAGGTTTTGGTAAACCCCTGATGGCCAGCCAATGGTGAATCATGTGATGCCTGAAGTATCTTCTTCTTGAGCTGAGACCCCTCAGTCAAGAAGATCCGGTCCCTGTAGTAGATGATCTCATCAACCACCCTGTACCTGTCATCTGCCACCTGCCCATCCAAAACCTCACATGCAAATCTGTCCTTGGAGTACTCTACTAAGAGTCGATCCCTCCAGTTTGCGTCTAAGCTCATAAGAGACAACATGGCTGGTCTACGTGAAAGGGCATTTGCTACCACGTTGTTCTTACCCTTGACATACTCAATGTCAAAGTCATATGCTTGGATCTTACTGATCCACTTCTGCTGCCTCTCCTGTAGCTGCTTCTGCTCCAAAAAGAACGTGAGGTTGTTGTGATCAGTCCTCACCCTGAACCTGTTACCCACTAAATATTGTTGGAACTTGGCCAATGCATGCATGATGGCCAGCATCTCCTTGTCGTATATAGAATACAACCTCTCATGCAGAAGGAGCTTCCGGCTCTCAAAGGCTATAGGGTGACCTCCCTGCATCAATACTGCGCTGATCCCCTCTCCCGACGCATCACACTCCAAAACAAATGGCTATGAAAAATCCGACAATGCAAGCATTGGGCAGCTGCTCATAACCTCCTTGAGCCTATCAAAGGCTCGCTGTGCTGTATCCGACCAATTGAATGCCCCCTTCCTCGTCAAATCCGTCAGGGGTGCAGCAAGCTGTGAGAAAATCTTGACGAACTTCCGGTAGTAAGTGCAAATGCCAATGAATCCTCGAAGTTCTGTCACGTTCCCTGGCTCCGACCAATCTCTGATGGCCCTGATCTTCTCCCCCTGGACCCTCACTCCATCCACCCCTATGATGTGTCCCAAGTATAACATCTCCGTCAACCCAAACTCACACTTGGAGAGCTTGGCATAGAACTGCTGCTCCTCCAAGATGCGCAACACTGTCTCAATGTGCTGGAGATGCTCCTCCCAAGTCCTGCTGTAAATGAAGATATCATCAAAGAACACCAACACAAACTTCCTCCAGTGACTGCGGAAGATGTGATTCATGCAAGACTGGAATGTAGCTGGGGCATTGGTTAGCCCGAATGGCATCACCAAAAACTCAAAGTGCCCATAGTGACACCTGAAGACAGTCTTGGGAAGTCTTGTTCCCTTACGCGAATCTGATGGTACCTAGATCTCAAATCAATCTTTGAGAAGAACCGTGCTCCTCTCAACTCATCCATCAACTCATCGATCCTGGGTATGGGGTACCTGTTCTTCTTGTTCAGGGCCCTATAGTCAATGCACATCCTCAATGTGCCATCCTTCTTCTTCACCAACACCACGGAAGAAGCAAAAGGACTCGTGCTCGGCCGAATGTGCCCAAGAGCCAGCAACTCTTGAATGGCCCGCTCAATCTCATCTCGATAGGCCTTGGGATGCCTATAAGGGGTAGTAATCACTGCCTGTATGCCCTGCTCAAGCTCGATGGTGTGCTCAAACCCCTGGTTTGGTGGCTGTCCCGGCGGAATCTCCCCAAATACTGTGGCATACCGGTCAAGGATGGACTGTATCTCTGGGTGCACTGTCTGCCCTGTAGTCCCTGCCTCTGATGCACGCAGCTCCACTGCCCACTCTACGTCTCCCTTCCAGAAGACTGCCTCCATCCGATGAGCTGAAACAATCTGAGGCGGGTATGTGTGCTGTCCCCGTATCTTCTCATGCCTCCCTGTCTTCTCATCATCCCACTCCATCTCTAGGGCCTTCCAATCTGTCGTGACCTTCCCAAGAGTGATAAGCCACTGGACACCCAGTACTATGTTGGTGTCCGGAATATTGACCACGAAGAAGTGGTCAGTCAGTGTGTAGGTGCCCATCGTCACTGATAACTTTGGAACATAATGAGCACACACCATGGTCTGATCTCCCGGGACCAAAACTGAAAATCCATCGAAGCGTTCTGTCGGTATACCTCTCCGCTCAACCATCTGTGCATCGATGAAGTTGTGGGTGGCCCCCCTGTCAACGAAAATTGATGCTCGTTGGCCACGTACTGTCCCCCGTACGCGCAACGTCAAATACTTGGGAACTCCTCGCAATGCTGCAAGGGCTCCTCTAGTAGGTGCAAAAGCTGCACCACCTGCTGCTGGTGGTGGAGGCAGCAAGGGACCCTGCACGACATGACTATCTCCTGCCTCCACATCATCCTCCTCATCCTCTTCCCCACTGCTCTCGGAGAAGACCTCAATAAAATGTGCTTTGCCAGCAGCACATCTATGTCCTGGTGCCCATGGCTCCTGACAGGTAAAGCACAACCGCTTCTTCTTCAACTCCCTCCTGGCATCATCATCAATTTGTGCTCGTCTTGGATTCCCCTTCGGAGGCGGAATCCTCACATCCTTCCCCTTAGGCTGGAAAGCCTGTCTCTGTGGGTAAGGCGTCCGGGTCCTGGGTAAGGCATCCTGTAAGTCTCGGGTCCTGCTGATAGCATCCTGGAGTGTGGCTGGTCTAGTGGACCTGACTAGACCCCGAAGTGGCTCTGCTAACCCCTCAACAAACATGTAGATCCTCCGTGCCGTGGATAGATCTGGCACCATCACTGAAATCCTCAGGAAGTCTGCAATGTAGGTCTCTGGGCTCCCTGTCTGTTTGAGCCTCGTCAGCTCAACAAAGTGCTGTTCCGGATCCCTCCGGTCAAACCTCTCCATCAATCTCCTGGTGAACTCGGCATATGTCATCACTGAGGAGTGTCCGAGTGTAACCATCCCATGGAACCACCAATCCTGGGCCTCACCATCCAAATGTAATGTCGCCACCTTGATGGCCTCTGCCTCCGACATCTGGTTAAGCTGGAAATAGATGTCCAGCTTCTCCACCCAAGACCTTGCCGAACTGTTTGATGAGCCATCAAACGTAGGCAAGTGGAATCTACTAGCTGTGCGGTGGGTGTCTCCATCGTGATAATGTTGATGTCCTCTGTGATGGTCGCGGGGTCTACTATCCCGCTGGAGCTGAACAAAGTCTCTGAATGAGAGAGCATCCCTGAACTCCTGACCATAGGCCTGGTACTTTGCAAAATAATCGCCCATATGACCGGGCTCTGCCTCTCGCTGGGCTTCAGCCCCCGTGTCTGCTCCTAGGAAAGTGGGCATGGTAGAGCGTGTAGGGGCATGTGAGGCCATTTGCGGAGTAATATCACGCTGAGTCGCACCCTGCTCTGGAAACTAGTGAGATGTACCCTATCCCTCACCAACCTGGAAAACCCGTGGGTTCTCACGCTGTCTAGCCTCCACTGTCATGAATCTCTGCCCCATCACCTCAATCTGCCTCGATAGATCCTGCATTGATTTGAGGAGCATGTCCGCAAATCTCTTCCCGTCCTCATCTGCCATCCTATCCTCCTGTTCTGCATCCACCACAGGCTCCTCCTGTTCTGCGTTCACCACAGGCTCCTCCTGTTCTGTGTCCACCACCCGAACACAGTCTCCCTCTCCGTAGGTGTTCTCCAACCTACGCCCAGTGTCTCTGTATCTCCTACCTCTGTAACAGATGTAGGGCTTTTCCCCCGGTGTCATAGATTGCTAGCTCCACAGGCTGAGCCAGATCTATGCTCTGATACCACTGTAATATCCCGTTTCAGAGATATTCTCCAAACCCCAGTAAACCCCAACCAAATACGTACAAATGATATAGTAACCGGGAAGCTCAAAGTGATAAAAATAACAGTGGTGCAACATACAATAATGCAAACATGAAATATAAGCAGATACTCAAGAAATGCAGAGAGAAATGCTAAGCCATTTTATTATACTGAGTAATGGAATGAGTACAGGAGGTGATCGGAAAGATGGCACCTCGACTTGCACAAGGCAAGTGAAGAAATACACTCAGAATAGTAAAGGAATGGCCTCTCTTTGAATTGCGTCCAAGCTGTTGGAGAACTGCCGTGCTGCTGCTGCTGCTGGAAATCGAATGAGGATTTGGGGTTGTTCCCCTCTTAGAAAACGCTGAAACTCTGGAATCAGACTCTACTCAAGAAACCCAGAAAAACCTAGAAAGCTTTTTTGAAATAGCCGACCCCCGAAAATCACCCCCTTGGGGATCTACGCTGTCTCTCAAAGCTCTGCGCTGCCACTGAGTATAATCTCCCAAAACTCTGCCAAAATCCTCCAATATGCAAGGGATGATCCCTTGCTCAATCTCCCAACTCAAATCATCCACGAAACCCCCAATTCGGAAATACCTCCAGAAAAACTGCGTCCCTCTCTCTCAAGACTGCGCAGTCCTCAAATGCTCAACTCACCCATAACTCCAAAGATTAATCCTACTGCAAAAGACTGTTGAAAACTAGCTTGCCCGAGTAGGCACTCGAAGTCCCTAGGGGCTAAGGGTGAGATCTCTGAACTGAGACACTCAATGCACTAAACAGTGCTGCAAACAGGCTAAACAGCCAATTTGCTACAAGTCTAAGTGACTAGCTCAAATGCACATAATTGAATGACAAAATGAGGAGGCTCCTCTCTCCTTTATAGCGTTGGCCTCTCTCAACCCCAAGGCCCACCTCCTCCAACGTAGCCCCTTCTCTTGCCACGTGCTCCTCTCCATCTGCGCAGTCCCTCCAAGTGTCTGTGTGGGCCCCTCCTCTACGTGGTCCTTTGGCCCCCTTGGCTCCCCTTTAAGTTACAACGTTGTGCTACTAGGGAGTGACTTTATTCTAAAAGTGAGTTATGTCCCCCCTTTCCTCACCTTTTTATTTATAAATAACTATAGAAGGCAAAATTGAGCAAAATCGAATATTCCAATTAGCCATGGCTAATTAGGAATATTACAGATGAGTTCGGTGGAATGATTGGAACAAATTGGAGAGTCAACACGAGGAGCGTGCCTAGTCGAGGTGCACCTGACCGAAGACAAGGCGCGGCTCCCTTAGATGTGCCTGACCACGACAAGGTGTTCCCAGTGGAGATGCGCTCGAATGACGACAAGGTGTGCCCAACTGAGATGCTCCCGCTTGGGTTGAAAAGGTATGCGACCAAGGATGAGACGTGAAGGCACATGAACGAAGGTGAACAAAAGGAAAGTTTGTATGCGACAAATGATGTGACATAATTTGGGGTTTATAATCGGCTTGAACGCCCAACTGACACATCCCTTGGAAGAGACACGATTGTTCATGGAGGGCGAATCATATATATAAGATGAGAGGACAGGAGTTAGAACATTAATCAATCGAAGATCAACAACCTCTCATCGCAAGACAAGAAGGAGACAATGAAGGAAGAAGAGAGTTGGGTCTCATGAAGGAGCTTGCTCTCTAAAGCAAGCTACGAAAGGAAGTTGTGCAAGTTGGTGGAATGAAGTATTGTTGAGGCTTATACCATTCCTTCAGGAGGGATATTGAGCCACTTGATCCTAAAAGACTTCATCCTTTGGAGGACAACCCTCTATCTTCGATGGTTTTGTTTGCATTTGTCATATCTTGCTTATTGTCTTAGTATCCTTTACCTCGTGGATGGCAAGTGACTTTCTTGTAATTTTTCTAGGTTGAGGAATTGGTGTTGCCTTTGCCTCTACTTGAGCCAAACCAGAAATATTATCAGTGGAGGTATATAGCTTTGCTTGGACAATTAGATTACTATGTTTGAATTTTTATCATACAATAGTAGTCTCCCACTTCTGAATCATTCATGGCAATGGTGGGAATTAATGTTTTCCATTTTTTTCTTTTTTCCTCTCTCTCTCTATATTTTCTCGCTTTGTCAACTCTATTTTTGGTCACCTCACTAATGATTGATTCCCTCTAAATCATTGTCATGAATGGGCCCAACTTGAGATACTTCTTCCTAGATGGTTCTAGTCACCATGCTCCTTCCTCCTTGTTACTTGGAACGTTGGTTTTAGTTGTTGCATTCTGTAGATTGCAGCTATGGGATTGCTTAATCATTTATCCAACACATCCTTCCTCTAATCTTTTGTTTCTTGACTTAGCTAGTACCGACCTAGTGTGGTAACCAATTTTCTCTCTTTCTATATCTACCTTTTTCTATTGCAAGACAAGGAGGAGACAACAAAGGAAGAAGAGAGTTGTGTCTCACGAAGGAGCTTTCTCTCTGAAGCAAGCTGCGGAAGGAAGTTGTGCGAGCTTGTGGAATGAAGTATTGTTGAGGGTGGTACGCCATGGGGTATTTCTGTATTAATGTTTTGTGTAGGTTGAAGGGCTGCAACTTGGTTATTTTTTGTGTTTCGGTGTGGGTTGCTAGTTGAAGTGTTTGTAACTCTGTTATTGTATATTTGTATTAGTGAAGGATTATGGCAGGGAACTGTTTGGAGTATGGCCCAACCGAACCAAAGTCCATTATAAACCGAAGTTTTGTATATTGAAGTTTTATAGTCAAAGAGCAACTGGGAAATTGTTTTGAGAGTTCCCCCTCCGGTTTATTGAAGTGTTATTTCTCCATATGATTCGTGTTGTTTATGAATGAATGTGATTATTGTTGAAGTTAATTGAAGTAAACTGTAATTGAAGTTAAGTTTTGAAGTGGCTATTGTACCGAGATTTGATTGAACAGTAATTTCGCAAGTATAAGATATCGATCTCGCTAACAGGGTACATGGGCTAGAGGCATAGTACGAGCATTAGTAAACTCGAATTGCTTTCTCCATTGAGGAGAAAGCGCACCGGTGCCACACACCTTAGGGTACTCAGGAAGCTCATAGCTCGGAGGTGCGCCCTGGGGCATGACAACCACATTTTGATGCTAGACATCGACTTGCTTGAGGGAAGTTATTTCTAGGAGGGAAACCTCACCATGTTTTGAGGCTTATACTATGTCTCCGGGAGGTATATTGAGTCACTTAATTCTAAAAGGATTCATCCTTTGAGGGACTACCCTCTATCTTCGATGGTTTTGTTTACAATTTGGCATACTTTGCTTATTGTCTTAGTCCTCTTTAACTTGTGGATGACAAGTGACTTTCTTGTAATTTTTTTAGGCTGAGGAGTTGGTGTTGCCTTTGCCTCTACTTGAGCCAAACCAAAAATAGTATTAGTGGAGGTATATAGCTTGCTTGGACAATTAGATTACCATGTTTGAATTTTTATCATACAATAGTGTTGGAATAAATTCAAAATTAGTGCAACTTATTATTTCATTTTCCATACATGACATTTATCTGTGATATTTGGTTCTTCTTTCTTTGCTTATTATGTTTATGTTCATCATGAAATAAATGCCAAAACAATGCAGATCACAACCATAAGAGAGAGACGCTAGAAATAGGCTCCAAGCCACGGAAAAAAACCCTCCAGAAGGGGAAAACCCACGAGAACTTTTTCTTATAGAATCAAATCAGAGGAGACTTCCTGACCAAACCCTACACCTTTGCTTCCATCAATCAATCAACCAGACTTCCTCCACAAGTTCTCCAAGGATAGCGAAATTAGGGCTCTTCAAAAGAACGAGTTGTAGTACTTCCTTAACCTCAAACCTGAGGTAACCCTAGATACTGCATATGTAGAGCAGAACCTACCTCCTTTGCAGACCTTTTTGCACCTTTGCACCTCCTTCTAGCCGCAGACCCAAACTCTTTCTTATGCGAGTTTCTTGTTTGCCTAATGAAGGTCAAATTGGTAGCTTTATATAGGCTTTACATGAGTCCTTCGAGCCCTCATAAGGCCGACTGATACAATTATGAAGACTGACACTAGTTACATTTGAACACTCCCTCTTAACTAGGGAGGTATTCATAATTAACAACAGTTACAAGGACAATACTTCCATTGAAAAGTTCTTGTAAGAAGAGTCAGATTGGTAACACATTTGTAGAGCATCATATCATCAAGCATTATCACATGGGAAGGCCTTGACTAACAGCTCTATCTCTCCACAAGATCGCAACACAATGCTGGTGAGACCAATGATTTATAGACACCTTCAACAGTCTCTCTAGGAGCATACCCCACCCGGGTGTTCACAAGGTATGTCCTTTTAGGACTATTCTTATCTTGGATTCCCAGTCCTCAAAGAACATCCATCCTCTACGACTACTCTTATCTTGGATGCCCTACCACATCCTCAAAGAGTACTGGATGCTAAATTCTTACCCAATTGTGAAGACAAGAATGATGTGTCTATCTCTCCCTCTCAAGTAGGGAGGATATACCCATTCCAATGCAGGAATGTACCCATTCCTACAAAAGGAATGTACCCAAGTTCCCTCTTAACTAGGGACTTGTCCGAACTCCCACTTAGCTAGGGACCTGTTTCCAACAACGATTCTTTATTCATTGGTGGAGATCATGGGATCTTCAACTGCTTATTGCGCTCCTCCATTTGATGTCATGAATTTCATTTTCAATATTATGGAGCCTTCATGTTTGGGACTTCTATGTAGGGCATCGACCATCCATCACTTTCCTTCTATTATCAAGGCAATCATGTCATCCTTCCTTTCATCAGAGAGTGATCCATTGGACCATATATGGCTTTTCCTTATACAACTACCTTTTTCACATCACGTCTTCTTTAGGATCTTCTATCCTTCCACATAAGTATCAGATGAAGATGACATCCACACTTCTCTTTTAGGTAGGTTTGTATTATCCCATCCAGATATTATTCAAAAATTTGAGATGAACATCAAGTCCAAAATTACCTTTTGTGATGGCCCTTCCTCATGACATCTGCTTGCTGCAACATCAACATCCTACATATATATTGACACATCTCCAAGATATTCATTTGTCAAGGGTCTTCCCCCCTTTTTTTTATAAGACTTTTCCAAGGTCTTCATATCTTTCCCATGGAGATATCATAGTCAATCCTTCTAGTCATAGGATGTTGATTGCCTTTTCCATAGTTTCATCCTTTACGATCTCATCTTTTCTCTTTATTTACATATTACTTCCCAGGAACTCCCAATCATAGTTCTTTCAATCTTTTTCAACCACCTCATATACCATATGAGGACATATTATGTTGATTTCATCTAGTTAATATGTGACCCATGCGTTTATGCATTCTTTTGATGAAGGAGATCCTTTTCCCTTGATCATGCTCACGAGGTAGAGCTTGCATCCTTACTATTTGCAACTATATAATGACATGACCTAACTCATTGAACATATGCATGCATACCTTTTTTCTTCTTTGGTCATCTAGGCTTCCTTCAACAACTTCCTATCCTTGATTGAGAGTGCTTCAATCATATTTGACCTGCTGCATTCCTTGGTCATCATACCATCATTCTTCTAAACAATGAACTCCATCCCAAGTGGAATTCTTAGCAATGCATCTTTCAAGAGATGAACCTTCTAAAGATGATTCTAGCAGAGGATCTGATTATCCTCATCTTGCAGATGCTCCTTGCCAATGATGTATAATGAGCTTCATATTAGATGATTCTCATTTTACCCATAAGTGCTCCTTATGTTTCTAATGAGGTTACCAAGAGCTACTTCTTTTCTATTGGGATGAATGCAATAATCATGTAGACTTCTATTTCAGCGATCTTTCGAGCTCTTGCTTTAATCGTATGCTTTTTATGCCATTCCCTCAAGACAGGTTCCAAGTCATCCATCACTCTTCATCTTGTCTTTATTCATGAATGCATTATGTCGAGCCTTTCCAGACTGATCATAGTTTGAAAGTGATCTTCAAACTTTTGACCTTTAGGTTATCTTCTCATGTTGCTACCTATCAGTCCCAACATGATCACCTCTTGACTTTACAGTTGCCATGTACTAGATGGTGACTTTTCTTCAACAATCCATTTACTCAGTTGAACCTGCCTCAACTGTTATTTTGTGTACCTGCAACATCTTTTCAGGTCCGATAACCAAAAACAAAAATAGAAAACTTACCTCATAATGAACATCTTCAGCGTCCATCCCACATAAGTCTTCTTTCATATATCCCAGCGCCCAAGGATTCAACTTGATTATCAAGTTATCATTCTCTTCCATCATGCTTATCATTACCATGTATAATGACTGCCTTGCTTATTCATCCTTCTAATTCTGCTTTTTTCATTATGTACCTTTTTGGCTTTCAGTGTAGTGGACTGCCTCATCCAATATAGAGTGGATGCCTTTCTTCTTACTGATGGAAGATTACAATGTTTTCCTTTGATGTTGCTTACGATGCAATACCTTCTTCTCTGCCTTCAAAATTGAAACTTCTCAAGCTTTTACTTCAAGAGATATCCTGTTAAAATTGGCAACTAGGGCCAAATTCCATGTGGGTCATCTTATTTATGGCAGCTGATATTTTTCTTGGATCCCTCTCATTGAGAGGTGTAGGATTGATCTAAAGATCATTTGATTCCAATAAGTATTCATGAAGATATGAATTTATTTGTGTTGTGGGACAATTCATCAAGGTCGGCTAGCAACCAAACAACCCCCACATGTGCTCAACGTTTTTGTATAAAAGGAGGTGACTTGATAGTCCTTTCAACACACAGTTCACTGTTGGTTTCTCTCCACTTGTTTTGGGTTTTAGTGGAAGAGAAGTCTAAGAGGAGGAAGCCCTAGACGCAGTAAGGAAGGAGCCTAAAGCTTGAAGTCAAAACGCAGTCCTAGATGATGCCCTAGCAAGGAAGACGCAGTCATGTTATTCCCTAAGACTGCCCTCATCTATACGCTGTCCCAAGGGTGACCCTAACCGTAGTAAAGAGGCTCCCTAACTTGCTGTTTTAAGGATGCCCTAACCAGCAAAGAGGGACAGAACAACGTGGTGTTTTAGGGCTGTTTCTAGGGTATGTTTGAGGGCTGAATTGCTGTGAGGGGAGGCCGAGACAACTCCCTAAAGGGCCGAGGCAAGGAGAGGCTGGTTCAGCCTGCATGGAGGTGTGGCTTGGGTGCAAGGAAGGGTAGCGTGGAGCTGTTTAGGGGCTATCTATGCCCAGGACAACAGCCAAGGGTGACAACAACTCTTGAAGAGTAGGCCGCAGTCAAGGAGGGCTGTTTTGGTGGGCTGATCAAGGGTTATTACACCAGGAAAATATGCCCTAACCAGTCACAGAGATTACAATAGTAACTCAGACTTGGAGCAGCAGTTGTGATGTGTGTTGGATCCGTTCTTTGAGTCAATTTGGATCAGATTGTTGGGCAGTTTGTGGGAGCCAAATTGGTGGCTTGACATAGTAGCATGGTACATGGGACAACAAGTACATGGTGCAGCAATGGTACTTGGGACAACATGGTACATGGGACAGCAAGTACATGGTGCAACAATCATGGTGCAGTAATGGTACTTGGGACAACATGGTACATGGGACAGTGAATACATGGTGCAGCAATCATGTTGCAACAATGGTACTTGGGACAACATGGTACATGGGACAGAAAGTACATGGTGCAAAAATGGTTCATGGTGAAGCAATGGTACATGGTGCAGCATTGGTACATCAATGGAAACTACAACGAGTACATGTTGTACAGTGCAGCATAGTGCACATAAGAGCAACAATGCATAACATAGCTCAGCATAGTACAACCATACAGTGATGGGTATAATCATGATTAGTGAAGCATGATGAGATGCAACATAGCGATGATGGGTGCAGCATGGTGCAGCACAGTGAGGTGCAGCATGATGATGAGGAGCAGCACAATGCTAGGTGCAGCATGGTGATGGAGTCATCTTGGAGAATCAGTGGAAGCAACATGTCTTCAATTGAGTTCAGCTACCTCGTATCATTTTCTTAGATATGATCTATGCTCTTATTTAGATAAGTCAAAGTGTTGACTTCTATTGTAAATGTACTATCTCTCTCTCTCTCTCTGCTGAACTATTGAAGAACATATAAGAAGAATTGATCAAGGGTTTCCTCACATTGGGGTTTGTCCCTGGCTAGCGCCACATCTTGTGTCCTCTTGTCTTGGCTTGTATTTTGCAATTTATGCTTATGTTCTATCTGCAATTTACTATTATGCTGATGTGATTCCTAATCCGGAAAAGATATTGAACTAACTGTGAAAATTGAAATAAATTGCTCTAAGCATAGAACATACCTAAAATTAGCATGGTATCAGAGGTGAGGTGAAGACAAAGCCCAAGCAAGAGTGAAAGAGCAATCACTAGAGACAGTTGGGAAAGGACAAAAGGCTCAATGGATTTCTCATCCCTCTTCAAATTCACCAAGGGTGAAGTCGAAGCAGAGAATATTATTAGAATGGCGCAGTGGAGGCTTCTCATGGCCTACCTAAAGATCAATTCAATGGGAAGTCCAGATCTAAGGGTGGAAGGAAAGGCAGATGCCTTGTTTGTAATAAGTTCGGCCATTATGTTGAGGAGTGTCCGAATGTTAGGGACACATCACTTGATGATGATAACAATCATTCCAGGGACATCTTCAATGATTGGAGAAATGACAGGTAATGCAGGTCATCAAGTAAATAGCCGACTCTTCAAAGAAAGCAAGGAACCCCAGGTATGAAGAATCAAATGTTGTTTCTGATAAGATAAAGAAGCATTATCTTATATTGGTCCTCTCCTCCAGACTCTTTGGGAATCTAGCTTATTGATTGTAGTTCTTGATGAGCCCCGAATTGGGTAACTTGTTGGGCTCATTTTGCCTGACTGTTCTTGATCAATCCACTATTTTTCATAGTTTATACATGCTTTTTGAGTATATTTATGTTAGTTGAACGAATGAGGATGGTCACTTTACCAAGAAGGCTAATACGTGGTTATTTCAGGTTTTTGGACAAATTTTGGAACAAAGCCAAGCAATTATGAGCTAGATGACAGCCAAGCATGAAGGAACAAGGGTGAGGATTCGTAGGAAGGGTGTCTCTTGCATTAAATGGCCCTTCCTCGAAATCTCCACCCTCAACTCGGAGCTCAGCAGGCCACCAAAACGAATCCTAAAGGTAGCCGAGTAGCTTTGTGAAAAGTGACTGTTTACTGGCAGTTTGAACAACCGAGCCCCTTGAGTTAAGGAGGGTTGCTGAAGACCCTCGTAGTGCATAAATAGGAAGATTTTCAGCCTTCGTAGGTTACTTCTTGAACTGTTGTTTTGCACTATAGTGCTGTCATTTTCTCAACTCATTTTCGTAGCTACTGCTGTATAACTTTCTTGTGACATGGTTATTTTTGAGTAATGAAAAGCAGCGTTATTTGGCATCAGTTCTGAGTTTTTCTTAGGAGCCTATAGCTCTTGGGGTTGGGCCCAACCTAAGTGCCAAGGCTTCCTTTGTGTATTGTTATTTGCTTTTTATGTCTTTGCAAAATAATTTCTGTTAAGTAGATTAAAATCTTGCTGGTTATCTAGGTCATTGTTGATGATTAGAAAGGCTCTTTATGTTTAGATTGAGTTGATAGGTTAATAACAGGGAAGATCTTCAGAAAAAGGCCATCAAGCACCTCTGATCTCACCTCTCCCTCAGTGGGATCGTGAGCTGGGACAAAGGTGACCTTGCTGCCAACAAAAACACTGTCTTTGCCTCACCATGCAATCATTAGTGTTAGATTCTCATTTGCAGAAATTGATACCAGTTGTGGTTACGTGTTCAGGTTCATGATTGCTTAGTTTGCATAGCTATTTCACGTGATTTCATTGCAAATAAACTTCTGTTCATTTCCTTTGCTGTTACTTAGGTCAGATTAGAGTAAAGTAGCTAGGTCATTGGTTTTCCAAGTCATTGTTTGTTCAGTTTGAGAAATAACTTGCAGAGCGCCTGTAATACCTCTCCATCTACCCGTACTCCATCAATCCCATCTGCTCCATCCCCTAACTCGGATTCTTGCCTCACGTTTGCCACATTCGCTCGTGTAGCCCTAATTTTTGTGCAACATTGCTCTACTCCTCCTTGAACAAATCCAACCATCCTCATCACTCCTCAGCTCCATCCACCAAGTCCTGGACCTCCTCACACCCTTATCCTACCCCCATACTCACTTCTCCACCTTTCTCTCTCCATCCACCCTCCAAAATCCCATTTTTGAACATCCTGTAGAACCCCTGCAGACTTCCTGTAGAAGCTCACGAAAGCGGTTTCTTGATAGCCAAACTCTGTGAAACTCTCTGGAAGGGTGCTAGGGACCCCTTAGGCCCTCTTCTAACCTTCCCAACCTCCTGCAAGCATTTCCTCTCGCCAATCCACCTCTGCACAGTCAAAAACCAGTTAAAGCACATGCGTGACAATTCTGACAATTTTTTTTTTCTTTTTTCTTTTTCAGACTTACTGTAGAAGTAGCTTAGACACATGCATTTCACCTTCTTAGAAGTCAATGGCATCTCTTTCAGTAGCTTTCGTCCTCTTTCTTGCATCAGTAGGATTAGCTGGTAAAATTAGGGTTTGCTAGGGTTTGCGTTTCCTTTCAGCTTTTCAGTTTCTTTCTGCAAGTAGATTAGCCTCCTTTGAGTTAGCTTTCGTCTATCAGTTAGAAAGCTTCTTCTCAGAGCTCATAGAAGTTGGCTTAAGCTCCTAGCGGACTTGTGCCAGCTGACCAAGTGACAGTTGCGGCAAGAGCTAGTACTTTTGCATACAGCACCGTCGCTTCCAAGTTTGTTATGAACTACCGGGTTGATAAAAGTAAAGAAGGGAGTCCTAGGAGTTGCAGCGTTATTGCTGCAATACTGGAGCCCACCATCTTTTTGGTGCCGTTGCTGGGGAAGCGTCAGAGTATTTGTGATTGCTGCTTTTCTTCTATTTTTCTACTACAACCTTCTGCTAAGTAGTTTATTTCATTTCCATTCTGCAATTTCATTTCTGCAAAAGTAGATTAGACATTTCCTGCTTTCATAGATTAGCCTTTTAATTCCGCAATTTCAATTCTGCAAGCGTAGATTAGCATTTCAATTCCGCAATTTCAATTCTGCAAGCATAGATTAGCATTTCAATTCCGCAGTTTCATTTCAGCAAAATAGATTAGTCCTTTCCTGCTTTCATTTCAATTCCGCATTTTCATTTCCGCAAGATAGATTTTAGTTAGTTGCAATTCCATCTGTTTCAGTTTTGCAGGTACAAGCAGAAAAAAAAGAAGCAAAAGCAACCAAAAATCTTTCATTTCATGCCTCGTAGGAACAGAGACAATACCGGAAAATTCTTGCCCAACACCCCCACCACATCACTGAGTCACCCTTCTCTCTTCTTTGGTGGCAGTGATCCAGACGAACCTATAGGTGAACCTCCTGAGATATACGAAGATCCTATAACAGAAGAAGAGCGAGAGAACATTCCTCTTGAGACCATGGCCGAGCACAGAAACGGTATAGGAGATGACGAGAGAATAGAAGGTGCCTTTCCCATCCGAGAGACCAATGGGGACATGAAAATGAAAAACATAAGTCCCTCAGCCTTACCTCACTTCCATGGATTGACCACTGAAGACCCTGATACCTTCCTGTTTGAGTTTGTTGTCCTTTGTCGAACTTATGACTATGCTGAGGACGAGCAAAAGTTGAAACTCTTTCCTTCTACCCTCAAGGATGCAGCACTACGCTGGTTCATGGGGTTACCTGGAAACAGTATCACCACTTGGGCTCAGATGCAGCAAGCCTTTAACAACAAATACCGGGACTACTGTAGGTCCAAGGAAACAAAGGGAGAAATCTTCCGGATGACCATGGGAAATGATGAGTCTTTAGAAGACTACGAGGAAAGGTTCCAACTTAGTTATAAATGGGCCAGGTGCACACTTGACCCTGAATCTCTGAAGCTGGTTCTGCTCCGAGGAGTCCCTGAAGACCTTCTAGATACCCTTCATTTGCTAGCTAGAGGGGACATCTACCAACTACCTTATGAGGACATAAAGACTGTGTTTAGAAACCATTCTAGGGTAGCCCGGAAAAGAGGTAGGGGGAATCCACTTTTAGCTAGTGCCGCCTTCTCCAAGCATGAGTTTGCTAATCAGATGGAAGACCTCAAAAGTGAGATGAGACAAGCCATTGCCATGCAACTTGATACTTTCCGAATCCAACAAAAGAAAGAGGAAGCTGAGAGGGCTTTGGCCATTTTCTGTCCCAGATGTATGAGGAAGCACCCTAAGAACGAGTGTCCATTGCACTCAGTAGAGGTATGTTTCGTTTGTGAGGAAGACCACCCCACAAACCAATGCCCAACCTTACCCGGATTTAAAGCCATGTACCAAGGGACTGAGGCAACCACTGAACCTCTCTACTTCCTCAACCAAAGGAGGCCGCATGGGCCCAGACCTTACCAGCAGGGGATGCAAGGGACATCCCAAGCTTATTATAGCCCCAACCAATCTGCTCACATACCTTCTTGGGGCCCCCCTGCTCATCCTTCCTGGTCTGCACCTCCTCCGTGGTCTTATCCATCTCAATACCATACTCAACCCACTGCTCATTCGTTTCACTCACATGTCCAGCCACAACCTCAGTGGAATGCACCTCAACCGGGGTGGAGGCCCCAATACAACTCTCCTCCCGCCATTCTACCTCCACCACCGGCTCAACCACAACCATTACCTCTTGCTCCTCCAAGACAACCCCAGATGCCTGCTCAACCGAGCCCAAAGCCTAACAACAGACAGGCCCAACAGGTATACACTGGGGAGACAACATGCCCTACCTATGCTGTGGAGATCCAGGAGATCAACCTGTGATCTGGGAAGGTCCTTCCAGATTGTCAACCTGCTCCCCCGGAGGATGAGGAAGAGAAACAGGAAAGTGAACCCAAAGCCATTGCACCCTTTCCTGAGCGACTAACAGTAACCACACAACCAAACCCAGAGGAGACTGAACTTTTGGGAGAACTTAAACAGTTGTGTGTGAAAATACCACTTCTCCAGGCCATAAAAGATGTACCAATATACAACAAATTGATCAAGGAGAAGTGTTTCAGGCACCCAGGCAGGCGAAAGAGAGATGCCTCGACTATCAATGTCATAGGACAACTGTCCGATCTAATGTTGGGGCAAGTAATCTGTCCAAAGTATTTGGACCCTGGGAGTCCTGTAGTTGATGTCCACATCAATGGCACCATAATCCCCCATACCTTGATTGATCTAGGGGCTGCCATTAATGTGATGACCAGGGACACTATGCTTAAACTCAACCTTCAGAGTTCCTTAAGGAAGACCTCGACAGTACTGCAGTTAGCAGACCGCTCCACCGTGACTCCCGAAGGGATTGTGGAAGATGTCCTGGTCTCTGTTGACTCTTGGGAGTACCCTGCGGACTTCTTGGTCCTTCAGCCAAAGGCAACGCTCACTGGATACCCCCTCATTTTGGGAAGGCCTTGGTTAGCTACTGCGGATGCTTACATTAGTTGTCGAGCTGGAAGCATGACCATCAAGAATGGGCCTATGTCCAAACAGCTAGTCCTATACCCTCCTGCCCAACCTTTGCTAGAACATGACTTACCACTCTGGTTGGAAGAGGGAGATGAGGATGAGGTCTACTCTGCACCATTGTGCACAGTAGAGACCACCAGGGGAGGTCCTCAAACCGAGGATGACTTGATTGAGAATTTAATTCAAAATCCACCTCCCAACGCACTGTCCTTAGAGGAGTTGATGGAAGGTACCCAAGCCAGCGCTTTAGTGGACCTCTGTGTGACTAATCCGACCTCTCCCAGAGTTAAGAATGTGGAATTTGGCCCCGAAAGAACCTTAAAGATCAGCTCCTCCCTATCTCCCTCCCAGGAGGAGCTGTGTAGCTTACTAAACAATCATCTGGATGCTTTCGCTTGGAGCTATAAGGAGATGAAAGGAGTCCACCCTTCGGTCTGTACCCATCACATTTACATTAAAGAAGATTGTAAACCAGTCAAGCAGTCTCAGAGGAGAATGAATCCAGCCCTTAAAGATATCGTCAAAGAAGAATTGCAAAAATTGTTGGATGCAGGATTCATCTACCCCATCTCCAACAGTGAGTGGGTCTCACCTCTAGTGCTTGTGCCCAAGAAAAATGGGAAGTGGAGAATCTGTGTAGATTACCGAGAACTTAACAAAGCCACCAAGAAAGACCATTTCCCTTTGCCTTTCATAGATTAAGTGTTGGATGGACTGGCAGGGAAGAAGTTCTTCTCTTTCCTAGATGGGTTCAGCGGGTATAATCAGATCCAAATCAGCCCAGAGGACTAAGATAAGATCACCTTCACTTGTCCACGGGGTACCTTTGCCTACCGAGTCCTTCCCTTTGGGCTATGCAACGCTCCTGTCACTTTCCAGAGAGCAGTATTGAGCATATTTTCTGAGTTGGTCCACGATTCGGTAGAAATCTATATGGATGACTTTACTCCTTATGTATCCAACTTCCAAGAAGCATTGACTAACCTGGGAAAAGTTTTAACCAAGTGCATTGAGATGAACCTGTCCCTCAGTCCTGAAAAATGTGAATTCCTGATGACTGAAGGGACTGTGCTAGGTCATACAATTTCTCAGCAAGGATTACAAGTGGATCCTAACAAGATTGCTATCATCCAAAAGGTCCCACCTCCTCAAAAGGTAAGAGATGTTCGGAGTTTCCTAGGCTTAGCAGGATATTATAGAAGATTCATTAAAGATTTCAGTAAGCTAGCCTCGCCATTGTTTGGCCTCTTAGGGAAAGATGTTGAGTTTAAATGAACTGACGACAGTCAAGGGGCTCTGGATGAGTTGAAAGATAAGCTGGTGTTCGCCCGATCTTAAGAGGTCCAAACTGGGCCCTACCTTTCCACATCCACACCGATGCCTCGAACAAAGCCATAGGGGCAGCCTTAGGACAAGTTGAGGAGAAACTACCCTATGCCATATACTTCGTCAGCAAAAACCTGTCCAAGGCAAAGATGAACTATATTGTAACCGAGAAAGAGTTCCTGGCTGTAGTCCATTCCCTAAACAAGTTCAGACACTACATCACTAGTTATCAAACATTCGTACACACTGATCATGCTGCGATTAGATATTTAATGAATAAGCTTGATGTAAATGCTCGTATCATTAGATGGTTACTTTTGTTGCAGCAATTTGATTTGACTATTGTTGACAAGCTAGGTAAGAAAAATGTTGTTGCTGACTTCCTTTCTAGATTGGATTTGCCTGCAGGTGAAGAAGGGACAGTGGATGACCAGATGCCAGATGAACACCTGTTTGCTATATCAGTATTCTCTCCATGGTTTGCTGATATAGCAAATTACTTGGTCTCAACACAGTTCCCTCCGCATCTATCCTCAAAGGAGAAGAGAAAAATTGTGAGGAAGAGTGCCCCCTTCACTTGGATCGAGGGCAACTGGTTTAAACTTGGCCCAGATAAGATCTTGAGGCGTTGTGTTAGGGAGGAGGAAGTCTTTGACATCCTCCTAACCTGTAACGACAGGCTCTGTGGAGGCCACTTTGCAGCAAAAATGACTGCCTTCAAAATTCTACAGGCAAGCTACTATTGGCCTACTCTTCATCAAGATGTCAGAAGATACATCAGCCAGTGTGACCGATGTCAGAGGATGGGGAAACCGACTCCAAGGGATGAAATGCCTCTCCAACCTCAAGTGACCTTCGAACCATTTGAGAAGTGGGGCATGGATTTTGTGAGTCCTATCAACCCTCCTTCAAAGCAAAGGTCTTACATCATTGTGTGCACTGACTACCTGATAAAGTGGGCAGAAACAAAGGCAATCAAAGCAGCGACAGAAGAAAAGGTGGCTGAGTTCTTAAGGGAAAATATCTTCTACAAGTTTGGCTACCCAAGAGAGTTAGTCACCGATTAAGGAAGCCAGTTCACCTCTAACCTGATTGAAGACTTGCTCACTCATCACAAGATCAAGCACAGGACTTCCACCCCATATCATCCACAAGCAAATGAGCAGGTGGAAGTCACTAATAGAGCATTGGAAGGGATTTTGACTAAGGTGATGAGCAATAGCAAAAAGGATTGGGCAGATCGCCTGGTTGAGGCCACCTGGGCCTACAACACCACTTGGAAGACTACAACAGGTTTCACACCTTATGAGCTGGTCTACGGGAAGAAAGCTTTGCTGTCCATAGAGTTCGAGTACAACACATTGAGGGTGGTAGCTCAGCTGGACTTAGATCTCAGCCATGCTCAACGTGAAAGATTACTGCAGCTGAATGGATTAGATGAACAGAGAATGCAGGCCCTCCTCCACTCAGAAGTAGTTCAACTCCAGAGGAAGATATGGCATGACTGACACCTTAATGAAAAGCAATTCCAGCCAGGAGATTGGGCGCTGCTGTATGACTCAAGATACAAGGATTTCAAAGGGAAGCTGAGGACACGATGGTTAGGACCATATACAGTGGAGAAATGCAATGACAATGGTTCAGTCCTTATCAGGACCATTGATGAAGAAGCCATCCCCATGCTTGTCAATGGGCATCGATTGAAAATCTACAGGAAACCCCTTTCGAGGCAGGAGTTCATTGAAACTTTGGACAAATTAGTGCTGGTAGTGGAGCAGGGCTTTGCCTCTATTCCACCCACACCTTGATTATCAAAAAAAAAGAAAAAAGAAAAAAGAAAAAAGAAAAAAGAAAAAAGAAAAAAAGGAATAAAAAGATCCTTGGGCGAAAACCTCTCTGAGGCGCCCAGGGTAGACAGTGAGGGTGAAAACCTCATGGAGGTGCCCCAGCTGTCTCTCAAAAAAATAAAGAAATGGAATAAAATAAGATCCTTGGGTGAAAATCTCTTCGAGGCGCCCAGGGCAGATAGTGGGGGTGAAAACCTCATGGAGGCGCCCCAAACCTCTCTGAGGCGCTCAAGGCAGACAGTGAGGGTGAAAACCTCATGGAGGCGCCCTAGCTGTCTCTCAAAAAAATAAAGAAATGGAATAAAAAAAGATCCTTGGGTGAAAATCTCTTCGAGGCGCCCAGGGCAGATAGTGGGGGTGAAAACCTCATGGAGGTGCCCCAACTGTCTCTCTCTCTCAAAAAAAAAAGGAGAAAAAAGAGAAAAGAAAAAAAGAAAACAGGCATAATCTCTGTAAAATAATTGCAGGTTGTAGGGAATACATTGCAGGTAAAGAGGGTCGCGCAAAACGAGGACAGGGGTCCGTACCAGGCTACAGGACATCCTTATAGACACTCCCTCCATGGCCACTCGCCTTTCCTAGGATTTGATCACATTCGGGTCGAGATTCCACCTCCTACAGGAAGTTCTGTATTTCTACAGGAAACATCCTATAGAACCTTCGGGCGGGCCAAATTCGATTTTGGAAGGGGATCTGAAGCTTGGAATCTGTTGGTTAGGCCTGCAGCCACCCCTCTATTCCATCCATCACCGTATGTCACCCCTGTTTCATCTCTTTCCACCTCCATTGCACCCACCTGGTTATGTGTTCCTGCACAGTCATACAAGAAACCTTGTTTTCTTCAGATGGACAGAAAATTTTTTCAAGTGACAAGTCAAGCAGCAAAGGCTCGCACACTCTACCTGTTCAAGCTCCATCTAGACTCTTCATCAGCGAATATAGCCCTGCTCGTTTAGCCTGCATCCCAGGAGGAGAAGCAGCTACAGGACATCCTACAGGAATCCTGTAGCGGCTGATCCCTCTGGAAGACATACTCTAGAGGTAGGGGCAGCCGAAACCAACAAAGGGAACATGTAAAAAGGCTCCTCCTGGACGTGAAAACATCCTCGACAGCTGAAACCAAACAGAACCTGTGCATGCAGCGTTGCCAACCGAAGGATCGGGTTCCAAAGCCGTGCATACAACATCAACAAATGAAAGAATGGGTTCTAGCACCTGTGCACGAGGCAGCAGCAAGCGAAGCAGTGGTTCCAAGTCCCAAAGTCTGCATAATGCGTCCACGGCCACGCAGGTAAGTGTCTAACCTCATTCGTCAATTGCATAAACTATATTTCGAAAACTGCATGTCTGTGAAAATGGTTCGGATTGAACGAATTCGGTGGCCAGTCAACTGGCCACCCACAACCAGTCACATAGCTTCGTGGGATCCGAACAAGCTCAGTTATGTTCAAATTTGCCAACGAGACGTGCAGCCGACAACTGGCCACCCACAGCGAGTCACATAGCTTCGTGGGATCCGAACAAGCTCAGTTATGTTCAAATTTGCCAACGAGACGTGCAGCCGACACGTGTGGAGTGTCCAGTCAGGAAAATCGGCGGGACTGGCAGTGGTGGCGGCGGTTAATGGCAGAGGAGAGGTAATGGCGGTCAGGGACACGCAGAGAAATGATGGCCGTGACGTTGGCTAACGGTTCGGTCCGGCCACCTCACCCCCTCGCCACGAATTGCGTCGTAGTTCAAAAATGCTCGGCTGAAGACTCGCGTTACCCGCTGTTCATTTGCACTTGCAAACGTCCTCGGCCGAAGTACGCGTCCTCTGCTTCCACAATCTGTTAACCCGTCGTCCTCCACCGAGCTTTTCGGCCTGTTTCAAAATTCTCCCACGTACCAGGCTCGTTCAGAAGCGCAGTGACATCCTACAGAAGCCGGCAAGAGTTCTACAGGAAGAAGCTCTACAGGAAGTACGGCATAGCCTTCCGGAGCAGAGAAGCCTGGACTTTTCTTTGTCAAATTTGGAGTTCCGAGAGAGGTAGGCTCAAAAACACTCTTCCATGCATGGTATATTTCGAAAAAGTGGTGAATTGAGCTGTCTTGAATTGGAGGGTTAGAGACAAGTCTGCCTGTGAGTCGAAAATAGTAGTTTACCTGTGTGTTGCACGGAATTTCTCAGTTGGTTCTGCGTCAAAATTCTCCTCCACCATTCCTGTTAAGAAAATTCCTCCTGTAGAAAAGATAAAGCACTGTGAGGGCTAACCTGTGTATGAAGAATGTGAATTTTACATGGTTGTATGTATGCTGGGGATGAAAATTGAGCTCTGCACTCTGTCTGTGGAAACCTAATTCTTCCTTTTATACACGGACAGCCGAGTTTTGGGCAGCAAAAGCATTAGAACCAGGGAATTGGTGCAAGTTAAAAAATAAACACCTGAGAGATCCTGTCCTGAGGTTCAAAGGAGGAAACCATAAAACAACAGTCCCTCTCTGCTCAGAGCATAAAACAGAGCACTCTCACTATGCCAGGGGGGTTTATCAGGAAGGAACCCTCGGATTCCAGAAAATTGCG
The DNA here is from genome assembly GCA_031772625.1 of Pinus tabuliformis. NCBI lineage: Eukaryota > Viridiplantae > Streptophyta > Pinopsida > Pinales > Pinaceae > Pinus > Pinus tabuliformis. The sequence continues at coordinate 596,399,427 of CM062812.1, read as the reverse complement.
TGAACATCCCGAGGTGGTGAACCTCTTCACCCGTGCCAATTGGATGACCTTTTGTGACAAAATTCAGGGTCATGACGATGAGATAATGGAGGAATTCTTAATGTCCCTGCAACCTAAATCAAAGACACTGGCCACTGTGAATTTCAGAGGGTTGACTCTAAAGCTTACCCTTGAACTCATTAGTCGAGTTATTGATCTGCCATTGGGGATACCCTGGAGCAAAGAGGAGAGGGCATTGGGCCAAAAAGCCAAGAAAGAATTCTTCCTACCCGAGGAATAGTTTGCAGAAGATAAGAACGGGGTCCGGAGAGCCAGCTTACATCCTTTTTGGAGCGAAGTCAGTTTCCAAATCATGAAATACATTACCTGTGAGGGGCGGTTCAGTATTGTCTACGGCTATCATTTCCGGTTGCTGAGTGAACTCAGACATGGGATGGATTTACCTCCAGAACAGAAGTTAAGCATCCCCTATTTTCTTCTGCAATCATTAATTGAGTGTGGCACAAAATTGAAGGGACATCGGATCAGCTAGCCCATCATGGGCTCATCAAGCTTTTAGTGGAAGATGGCCTTCACACCTACACTGTCCCCCTCTCCTGGGAGATTTTCCGCAACATGTCCAGAGATGACGATATTCGAATTCTGGCCGAGGAACTCACCTCATCCAGCAGTGAAGAAAGGGAACACACTGAGGCAAGAGAGAAAGCCAGTGGTAAAGAAACACAGGACAGACCACCACAGAAAGAACAAGAAGAGAAACGAGGAAAAGGCCAAGTTGCTGAGCCTAAAACTGTGGGAGGAACAATGGCACAAACACCCAGGGAGAAATGATTGCAGAGTAGAGCAGAGAGGACTAAAAAGTCCAAACAAAGGAGGGCACAAGCAAGGCAACCACACAAAAATTAAGAGGAAAGACACATCCAGCCAAGCAGACAGAAACAGTTGGAATAGTTTCTACAGGAAGCATGAAAACAGTTGACACAGGACTTTCTATAAGAAGCATGGAAACAGAGCAACAAAAGGAGAAATCACCTGAGATTTTGGCCAGGGAGGCAGCAGCTGTGCTGGCTGCCTTAAGCACATCTCCAAAGCAAAAAGGGAAGCGAAAAAGGGAGCCTTCCATGTATTTTAAGGCAAGAAGGAGCATGCGGATAAAAACTGGCAGACCCCAGCCATAGTCAAAGGAGCCAATTACGATTGTGGACACCCCAGCTAAACAAAAGGAAAGGTCTCCTTCAAAGGCATCCATCACCTATGAACGGGGAAGCCCGAAAACATCCACCTGGAGAGAAAGGATTAAAATGTTGGACACAAAGACCTCTCTACAGGATGCTGAGACTGTTCTACAGGAAACGCTGGCTAGGCTAAAGGAGACCGAAGAATTGGAAGGAAAGGCAGCTAAATCATCACAGGAGGAAGAAAAGGCTGAGAACATTGTGGAACCAAGCCCCCAGCCCAGCTTGGGCTCCTACTATAACTTGTTAGAGGCCGGAAAGATCATTCCCCAAAAATTCGCAGTGCCACTTTTCTTTGCACTAGAAGAAGAGAGAGTGAGGACCCACACTTGGATGAAGATCGCCAAGTCCAAGGGTGTGGCAGATATAGGTCCCCTGGAGGAACAACTCAAAGAGGCGAGAAAGGAATTGGCTATGGTACGACATGTGGAAAGCAGCTAGTGGGCCAAGCTACAGGAAGAAAACGAGTTGCTTAAATAGCAGCTACAACTACAGGGACAGTATAAGGAAGACAGGCCCCACATCTTGGGAGAACAACAACAACAAGAGGAGCCCACAACAGACAAAGAAACCCCTGATGAACAGCAGAGAAGAGATGGGTTGCAGGCTGAAATTGAGACACTAACTAGACAACTACAGGAGAAGGACTTGCAAGCAGCACAGGAGATACAGTCTCTGAAACAACAGGTGCAAGAAAAGGAGGCCCAACTGGCCTGCATGGCCAGCTGGGCGATGGAAGCTCTGCAGTGTAGGCAACCTGCCAAATCATACGCCCTATACCTTAAGGATCAGTGGTTGCAGTTTCAGATTAACACCTTGGCCCAAAGGGGCATCACTCCATTTCAAAATTACCATCAATTCATGGCTTTATGTGACAGCAGCTCATCAGAGGACAAGGCCAAACTATCAGAGTTCTACCTCCACAATTTGGCCCTTCCCAACATGAATTTGTGGGACCCCAACGCTGCGGTAGGAGATGTGCAACTTATGGCCATGGCCTCGTGGCTAAATCATGAAGAAAAGAGAGCAACAGAGGTCCGAAATGTTATGGACAGGGAACTAAAGGAACCACTATTGATCAGAGCAGAGCCGAAGGATCCCTCAGCATTAATATCCGCCCACCAGCACTTGGCCAATGACTCTCAGGCCCTACCAGATTACATGGAACGACAAGCTCAAGCCATAGCCCATTTTGAGGACATGGAGAGACTGTTGGGGGATAACTGTGTTCATGCTTGCACACGAAGGTGGAACACACTGTCCCACAGCCTAAAGATAAGAGAATACCACTCCCCAACAAGGATGAGGGAGGCCTTGGCAAGAGTACCCCTCTACAAACAGTCCATGCAGAATCTTCAGGCCAACTGGATCAGCCTCAAGTTCAGTCCTCCCTTGCTTTTGGGGCTGCTGGAAGGAGGCAAAGAAGAGGAGGAACACAGGCAGTGGGAAGAAGTGGAAAGAAAGGCCGGATTTCATGACCGTGAAGAAGATATCACCTCGGAGGCCTGGGATGTGAGAGAGGCGGTCAAGGCAATCAAGGATGAGGAGCTGGATTAGTTGCTCAGAGGATGAGCAACCCATTTAGCAGGGGGGTGATGATGAGCCCCGAATTGGGTAACTTATTGGGCTCATTTTGCCTAATTATTCTTGATCAATCCACCATTTTTCATAGTTTATGCATGTTTTTTGAGTATATTTATGTTAGTTGAACGAATGAGGATGGTCACTTTACCAAGAAGGCTAATACGTGGTTATTTCAGGTTTTTGGACAAATTTTGGAACAAAGCCAAGCAATTATGAGCCAGATGACAGCCAAGCATGAAGGAACAAGGGTGAGGATTTGTAGGAAGGGTGTCTCTTGCATTAAATGGCCCTTCCTCGAAATCTCCACCCTCAACTCGGAGCTCAGCAGGCCACCAAAATGAATCCTAAAGGCAGCCGAGCAGCTTTGTGAAAAGTGACTGTTTACTGGCAGTTTGAACAGCCGAGCCCCTTGAGTTAAGGAGGGCTGCTGAAGACCCTCGTAGTGCATAAATAGGAAGGCTTTCAGCCTTCGTAGGTTACTTTTTGAACTATTGTTTTGCACTATAGTGCTGTCATTTTCTCAGCTCATTTTCGTAGCTACTGTTGTATAACTTTCTTGTGACATGGTTATTTTTGAGTAATGAAAAGCAGCTTTATTTGGCATCAATTCTGAGTTTTTCTTAGGAGCCTATAGCTCTTGGGGTTGGGCCCAACCCAAGTTCCAAGGCTTCCTTTGTGTACTGTTATTTGCTTTTTATGTCTTTGCAAAATAATTTCTGTTAAGTAGATTAAAATCTTGCTGGTTACCTAGGTCATTGTTAATGATTAGAAAGGCTCTTTATGTTCAGATTGAGTTGATAGGTTAATAATAGGGAAGATCTTCAGAAAAAGGCCATCAAACACCTTTGATCTCACCTCTCCCTTCGTGGGATCGTGAGCTGGGGACAAAGATGACCTTGCTGCCAACAAAAACACTGTCTTTGCCTCACCATGCAATCATTAGTGTTAGATTCTCATTTGCAGAAATTGATACCAGTTGTGGGTACTTGTTCAGGTTCATGATTGCTTAGTTTGCATAGCTATTTCACGTGATTTCATTGCAAATAAACTTCTGTTCATTTCCTTTTCTGTTATTTAGGTCAGATTAGAGTAAAGTAGCTAGGTCATTGGTTTTCCAAGTCATTGTTTGTTCAGTTTGAGAAATAACTTGCAGAGCGCCTGTAATACCTCTCCATCTACTCGTACTCCATCAATCCCATCTGCTCCATCCCCTAACTCGGATTCTTGCCTCACGTTTGCCACATTCGCTCGCGTAGCCCTAATTTTTGTGCAACATTGCTCTACTCCTCCTTGAACAAATCCAACCATCCTCATCACTCCTCAGCTCCATCCACCAAGTCCTGGACCCCCTCACACCCTTATCCTACCCCCATACTCACTTCTCCACCTTTCTCTCTCCATCCACCCTCCAAAATCCCATTTTTGGACATCCTGTAGAACCCCTGCAGACTTCCTGTAGAAGCTCTCGAAAGCGGTTTCTTGATAGCCAAAATTTGTGAAACTCTCTGGAAGGGTGCTAGGGACCCCTTAGGCCCTCTTCTAACATTCCCAACCTCCTGCAAGCATTTCCTCTCGCCAATCCACCCTTGCACAGTAAAAAACCAGTTAAAGCACATGCGTGACAATTCTGACACTTTACTCAAACATACAAAAAGATTTTTTTTTTTTTTTTTGTTAATTTTATTTATTTATTTTTAATTTTATTTATTTATTATTATTATTATTATTTTTTTTTTTTTAATTTTTTAATTTTTAATTTTTATTTATTTATTTATTTTTCAGATTTTACTGTAGAAGTAGCTTAGACACATGCATTTCACCTTCTTAGAAGTCAATGGCATCTCTTTCAGTAGCTTTTGTCCTCTTTCTTGCATCAGTAGGATTAGCTGGTAAAATTAGGGTTTGCTAGGATTTGCGTTTCCTTTCAGCTTTTCAGTTTCTTTCTGCAAGTAGATTAGCCTCCTTTGAGTTAACTTCCGTCCATCAGTTAGAAAGCTTCTTCTCAGAGCTCATAGAAGTTAGCTTAAGCTCCTAGCGGACTTGTGCCAGTTGACCAAGTGACAGCTGCGGCAAGAGCTAATACTTGTGCATACAACACCGTCGCTTCCAAGTTTGTTAGGAACTACTGGGTTGATAAAAGTAAAGAAGGGAGTCCCAGGAGTTGCAGCATTATTGCTGCAATACTGGAGCCCACCAGTTCTTCTAGGCACTTCATCGGATAGAAGGGTGCACTCTCTAATTTGGTAGAGATGGAAACAATTGTGGGATTATACTTGGAGTCAATGCCACCTATCCCAGAAAGGGTGTAGGGAATATTACCCCTCAATTGAATGAAGGTAACTCGATTCATTTATAAGAATTTCTTTATGCACCTGATCGCAAGAAGAACCTGGTGTCCATTTCGACAATGGAAGTCAAAGGTTTCAAGTTGGCATTCATCGATGGAAAGGTACGTGTTTGAAAATAGAATTTTCAAAGATGCTTTTACTCATGGGTTCAAGGTTGGACATTTGTATCAAGTTGCAGGAAGTCCATTGGGGACCATGTCCGTTGACACATCTCATCTATAGTACCGAAGGTCTACTTATTATGGGGTCCTACCCGATGTGAGTTAGATGGTGACCGGGATGCCTGAATTCAAGAAGAGCATGAAGGTACATGTTCGAGATGTACCAAAGGAAAATCTTACAAGGGGACCATTCCCCTCATGTAGCAGGTTCATAGGTTTGGAATAACCTGAGGGGTTTGAGATTCATGATCGGTAATCTCATGTATGTAGGTTGAAGAAAGCCCTCTATGGCATGAAGCAAAACACCCCGGGCTTAATATCAGAGGATTGATAGCTGTCTGATGAAGCTGAGATTCATTAGGAGTGAAGTCGATCCAAACCATTGCTTGAAGGTTGTGGATGATAGACCTCTCATACTGGCACCTTCTGAGGACAACCTCTTTCTGACAGGTGCAGACACTCTCATTTGCAAAAGTAAGAGGGAGTTGGATTTCGGATTTGGAATGGTGAATTGCAAGCCCGTGACTATCTCGATGGAGCTTAACTTTCAGAAGTTATGTGGTAGTAATGCCGGACCAGATTTGGGAAATGCCTCTGAGTTTCATAAACTCATTCTCATTGATGTTCTTGGTGAACTTCCGTCCTGGTATATGTTTTGCAGTTAACATGTTGAGCTCATATTTGGTTGAGCCTCACTGGATTGATGCCAAGAATCATTTGAGATATCTTCAGGGCACAATCTCTCATGGATTGAGATACACTGCCGGAAATGTGAAGCTGCATGATTATTCTGATGTTGATTAGGCAGGCAGTGTGGAGGATTGCAAGAGCACTTCTGGGTGCTGGTTCTCTTTGGGTTCTCCTTGATATGCTGGATGAGTAGGAAGCAGAAGACAGTTGCTTTGAGCACTCCTGAGATTGAATACATAGCCACGAGTATGACCTCGTGTGAAGTTGCCTGGTTGTGGAAGCTCTTTAGTGAGCTGTTTGTACACATGATGGATACCACAGTGATCTTCTGTGTCAACCAGAGGGGGATTCAATTATTGAGGAATCCGTATTCTATGATTGCTCCAGCATATAGATATCAGGTACCACTTTATCTGGGATATGGTACATTGATGAGCAAGAAGGCTCCATCGCGTTGGGACTGATGTGCAGGTTGCAGACATTCTATCGAAGCCCCGAGGAAAGGTCAAATTTGTGACTTTCCAGAACGACTTGGATTCGTTGAGAGACCCTCTTATGAGGGTCCTGTGTGATGCATGCATTGAGCTTTGGGAGCTCAGGGGGGCTTGGGGTACTTGGAGTGACAAGCAACCATAGGGCGACTCACCCTCCCCTAGTGGTGCTCTATGTATAGGGTGAATGGTTCAACCTTCCCTTGTGATACCCCGTGGTGACTTATGGACAAGATGAGTGGTTCTCCTGTTGAGGCATCCTACCCATGTAGTCTGGGACTCATGGGAAGTACATCTCATTTGGCCAATGAGTAGGGAAAAGGGGTTAGGGACCATAATAGTACCGATAGACGCATCGTGTATGTATCGTACTCCCTATGCTAGGTGTTGATTTGGGGTAGCATCGGATGTGCTCTAGCCACGAAATTTGGTGCAGAGGTTGGGGCACATGAGATCTCCAATACCCAGAAAGGGTTTGGGCAAATTCTAAACAGCACAGAAGATATTAAAATAATTAATATTTTTAATGGAGTCCCTAAGACTAAATTTAGGGAAAATAAAATATTAATGTGTATTAATATGAATCTGCGTTAGAATGGTCCAAAAGACATGGATCAAGCCAGACCTAATCTTAGCCGTTGATTAGGGACTTAATCTCGGTCGTTGAGTTGTCATCAAAACAAGTATAAGAGGAGGCTTGAGGGTCACTTGGAGAATACACTCGAGTGATCAATCATTCTATTCTCTAGAGTGGGGTTTGCTAAGAGAGATAGAATCAGTGATCGGGAGAGAAACTGAGGGGCATTGAGTACAAAGAAATAGAGAAGGCAGAGATTGTGCCGGGAGAGCAACGCAACAGCCAAGGAGAGTGACGCAGAGCCAGCAAGGGCTCATGCAGGGCCACGCAGAGGCAGCCAAGTGTTGTGCAGAGCACCAGAGAGGCCAACGTGTTTGACGCAGAGGCCCAGAAAGCTGACGCAGGGCCTCCTGGGGCTAACGCAGGCCTAGAAAGGTTGACGCAGGGCCTCCTGGGGCTAATGCAGGCCTATAAAGGCTGACACAGGGCCAGCGTGAGACAGAGAGGCGCTGACACAGTCCAGTTTGTGCAGACGCTGGGGTTGCAGAGCAGTTTTGTGCTGAGGAGCTGCCAGAAGGATTTTCTGGGGTTTCAACTAGGAGATTTCTCTCAAACTGTGAGGTATAGCTGCTAAGGAAATTCTTTGTTGGATAGGCCAGTTTCGACACCTGGTTTTCACTCTGATATTGCTTAATAAGAGAACCCTCGGATAGCTGCGCTGGTTTCCCCGCATTGGATTTTCCGGGTACATTGGTCCAAAACTAATGGTGTCTTGTGGTGTGTTTGTTCTTGTTTCTTTTAGTTGTTGATCTGTAATATGTTGAGCATGCACTGGTGTTTATTTTCAGTGTTTACTTTGTAAATAACTTGTTAAAGAAAAATAATAAGTAGGTAGGAATAAATCAGAAAAAGTGCATAAAGGGTTTCTAAACTAAGTAGAATTAGAAACTTCAACATGGTATCAGAGCATGATTGCAGATCACAAGAGGACTAGAAGACATCAGCCGAGCGGAGCAATAGCTGCAGAAAATAGTTGTCCCGAGGTGACAGAAGTTGTTTCTAGCAGCGTAGAAGCCAAGGAAGTGTGACGCAGAGCCAGCCAGAGCCACGCAAAAGAAGCAGGGAACTGCGCAGAGCCTTAGAGAGGCTAACGTTGCTGATGCAGAGGGCCAGAGGGCTGACGCAGAGACAACATGAGGCAGAGGGGCTGACGCAGTTCACAAAGAGGCAGTTGCTGGGGTTTAGAAGGCTGTAGGAATATTGCAGAGTGAAGCTGGTGAGGTACTGTAGTCAGAACAAAACCTGATAGAGCAGGGCCAGAGGAGTTATTACTGAGGGTTTCTAGCCGAGGAACCTGGATCAGCGGTGCAGTTGCACAAGACAATCAGAGTAGGGGACATCTCGAGAAGCGACAGGAGGATTTCCAGGAGGGAAATCAGGACTTAGGGGGAGTCCAGAAGAGAACTTCCAGACGGGAAGTAGAGACTCAGAGGAGTCGAACAAAGAACTTCCAGGAGGGAAGTAGAGGAGCCTCATGACACTACACAGGGTAAGAGACCAGGATAGATTGGACGGAGCATCGAACTTCGCAGTCTGGAAGGCCAGAATCTTATCAGTGCTTGACAGGAATCGTGTCAAGAACTTCGCCTTGAAGGTTATAGCTATCCCAGTCGACCCCAATGATAATGACAAGTACAAAGAGGCGATGGCGAGGGTCAAGTGCATTATCCTTGATAGGGTCAAGGATCATGTGGTACCACATATAGCCGAGAAGGAAACGACAGTTGAGATGTGGGAGGCTGTCAAGAATCTGTACCAGCATACTTCTGTACAGAGAAGAATGCTGCTCGAGAACCAGATGAGGTCATATCAGATGAAGAAGGGTCAATTGGTTGACACCTTCCTCGGTGGACTGAATGAGATCCGAGACCAGTTGACTGCTATAAGAGTGACACCGGATCAGGAACTTATGGTGAGGACAACCCTGAATGTTGTCTTAGAAAATTGGGAAGTGTTTGTCCAGAGTATCCTGGGTAGAGGGACTCTCCTACCTTGGGACGAGATGTGGGCAACTCTTCACCAGGAAGAGATTAGACGACAATCGAAGATAGGTAGCAGCAGCAAAGGTATCAAGGTCAAGCAGGAGGAGGAGGAGGATGTGGCCCTAACATCTGAGGGAAAGCAGGAGAAGCGAAAGAAGAAAGATCTCTCCAAGATCAAGTGCTTCCACTGTGGGGAGATGGGTCATTATGCGACCTAGTGCCCAAGGAAGAAGAGTAAGGGAGAGTCTTCCGAGACTAAGGCAGCGCTAGCACGGGCAGAGAAGGAAGTTTTGACAGACGATGACTGTGCCATGAGTGCACACGCACCACTTGAGCGGAAGTGGGGAGACATCGAACTGTAGTCAGGCAGACTACAGGCGATGAGGGGCAGGATCCTCGAGGTACCTAGCCTCTTGGATTAGACCTTGCTATGGGAGCCTCGACGAGGACTAGTAGGACTGGTTGAGTGGGTAGAGACGGATGCGGATGGAGCAGCAGAGAGAGCTACAGTGCAGGAGTCCCAAGACAGTGCAGAGCTAGCAGGCTGCAGCAGTGCGAGAGGCACAGGAGTGTAGGACCAGTGCAGGAAGGCACAACGAGGTGTGCAACAGTGCGAGATGCAAGGAGTTGTTGCAACAACGTAGAGGTCAGAGAGAGGGAGCACTTGTCAGCGGCAGAGGGAGCTTCAGCATTAGTGGGTGTCTCTAGCCCAATAGGGATGTCAATTGGAGGATCAGTTACTTACTTCTCAGTAACTGAGTTGCAGTGCAACAGTGGGTAGCACGATGCAACATGATGAGAGGAGGTGTAGTGCGGATGTAGTACTAGGGGAAAGGACTAGCAGCAGCACGGATGCAGAGGGATCTGTTGCACATATGCAGTAGTGGCAGTGGCAGAACCATGGGCAGCAGTACAGGATGCAACAGTGCAGAGGATGTTGGGCAGGAAGGCCTAGCATCAGCATAGGTACCGATGCCGGATGATCAGAGTAATACTCAGTGAGGAGTATTGCTAGAGCACAATCCTCGCTAAGAGGGAGTGTTGATTTCGGGTAGCATCGGATGTGATCTAGCCACGAAATTTGGTGGAGAGGTTGGGGCACATAAGATCTCCAATACCCAGAAAGGGTTTGGGCAGATTCTAAACAGATTAGGAGATATTAAAATAATTAATATTTTTAGTGGAGTCCCTAAGACTAAACTTAGGGAAAACAAAATATTAATGTGTATTAATATGAGTCTGTGTTAGAATGGTCCAAAGACATGGATCAAGCCAGACCTAATTTTAGCCGTTGATTAGGGACTTAATCTCGGTCGTTGAGATGTCAACAGGAAAAGTATAAGCGGAGGCTTGAGGGTCACTTGGAAAATACACTCGAGTGATCAGTCATTCTATTCTCTAGAGGGGGGTTTGCTAAGAGAGATAGAATCAGTGATCGAGAGAGCAACTGAGGGGCATTGAGTACAGAGAAACAGAGAAGGCAGAGATTGTGCCGGGAGAGTAGCGCAACAACCAAGGAGAGTGATGCAGAGCCAGCAAGGGCTCATGCAGGGCCATGCAGAGGCAGCCAAGTGCTGTGCAGAGCACCAGAGAGGCCAGTGTGTCTGACGCAGAGGCCCAGAAAGCTGACACAGGCCTAGAAAGGCTGACGCAGGGCCAACGTGACACAGAGAGGGGCTGATGCAGTGCAGTTTGAGCAGACGCTGGGGTTGCAGAGCAGTTTTGTGCTGAGGAGTTGTCGGAAGGATTTTCCGGGGTTTCAACTAGGAGATTTCTCTCAAATTGTGAGGTATAGCTGCTAAGGAAAATCTTTGTTGGGTAGGCCAGTTTCGGCACCTAGATTGTACTCTGATATTGCTTAATAAGAAAACCCTCAGATAGCTGCACCGATTTTCCCGCATTTGGTTTTTCCGGGGACATTGGTCCAAAAATAATGGTGTCATGTGGTGTGTTTGTTCTTGTTTCTTTTAGTTGCTGATCTGTAATATGTTGAGCATGCACTGGTGTTTATTTTCAATATTTACTTTGTAAATAACTTGTTAAAGAAAAATAACAAGTAGGTAGGAATAAATCAGAAAAAGTGCATGAAGGGTTTCTAAACTAAGTAAAATTAGAAACTTCAACACTAGGATGACCTACATTGATCTGGGATCAATTGGAACTGACTTCGGGTCAGTAAGAGTGATATAGCTCACTCTCTCTTGGAACTGATCTGGGATCAGTATGAGTGGTTTGAGACACTCTCTTGATATTGATCTGGGATCAATATGAGTGGTTTGAGACACTCTCTTGTGATATTGATGTGGGATCAATGAAACTGACTTTGGGTCAGTAAGAGTGATATAACTCACTCTCTCTTGGCATTGGTCTGGGATTAGTAAGAGTGGTATGCCACACTCTCTTCATATGGGACTGTCTTCGGGTCAGTAGAGAATGGTATGAGACATTCTCGATCAATTCTTCGTCTTCATGGTTTAGTAGAGCGGAGCAGTGCAGGGCACTGATGGCAGAGATAGTACAGTCTGGCAGATTGATTAGCAGATGGAGTTCTCCCTAGTTGAGAGGGAGTGTTAAAATTGGCAACTAGGGCCAAACTCCATGTGGGTCATCTTATTTATGGCAACTAATATTTTTCTTGGATCCCTCTCATCAAGAGGTGTAGGATTGATCTAAAGATCATCAGATTTCGATAAGTATTCATGAAGATATGAATTTATTTGTGTTGTGGGACAATTCGTCAAGGTCGGCTAGCAACCAATTAACCCCCACATGTGCTCAACGTTTTAGTATAAAAGGAGGTAACTTGGTTGTCATTTCAACACACACTTCACTCTTGATTTCTCTCCACTTGTTTTGGGTTTTAGTGGAAGAGAATTCTAAGAGGAGGAAGCCCTAGATGCAGTAAGGAAGGAGCCTAAAGCTTGAAGTCTAAACGCAGTCTTAGATGATGCCCTAGGAAGGAAGACACAATCATGTTATGCCCTAACCCTCTATGCTATCAAGGAAGACTGCCCTTATCTATACGTTGTCCCAAGGGTGACCCTAACCGCAATAAAGAGGCTCTCTAACTCGCTGTTTTAGGGATGCCCTAACCAACAAAGAGGGACAAAACAACGTGGTGTTATAGGGCTACTTCTAGGGTATGTTTGAGGGCCAAATTGTTGTGGGGGGAGGACAAGACAACTCCCTAAAGGGCCGAGGCAAGGAGAGGGTGGTTCAGCCTGCGTGGAGGTGTCTTGGGTGCAAGGAAGGGCAGCGTATGATGCTGTAGGTGGGCCGCAGGTCCTAACTTTCTTTGGAGGGCAACGTGGAGCTGTTTAGGGGCTATCTATGCCCAGGACAACAGCCAAGGGTGCTAGCACCTCTTCAAGAGTAGGCCGCAGTCAAGGAGGGTTGTTTTGGTGGCTGATCAAGGGTTATTACAGCAGGGAAATATGCCCTAACCAGTCACAGACATTACAGCAGTAACTCAGACTTGGAGCAGCAGTTGTGATGTGTGTTGGATCCGTTCTTTGGGTCAGTTTGGATCAGATTGTTGGGAAGTCTGTGGGAGCCAAATTGGTGGCTTGACATAGCAGCATGGTACATGGGAGCAAGTACATGGTGCAGCATTGGTACATCAATGGGAGCTGCAACCAGTACATGTTTTACAGTGCAACATAGTGCACATAGGAGCAACAATGCAGCATAGTGGTGATGGGTGCAGCATGGTGCAGCACAATGAGGTGCAACATGATGATGAGGAGCAACACAATGCTAGGTGCAGCATGGTGATGGAGTCACCTTGGAGAATCAGTTGAATGAACATGTCTTCAACTGAGTTCAGCTACCTCATGTATCATCTTCTTAGAGATGATCTATGCTCTTATTTAGATAAGTCAAAGTGTTGACTTCTGTTGTAAATGTACTATCTCTCTCTCTCTTTGTTGAACTATTGAAGAACATATAAGAAGAATTGATCAAGGGTTTCCCCACATTGGGGTTTGTCCTTGGCTAGCGGCACATATTGTGTCCTCTTGTCTTGGCTTGTCTTTTGCAATTTATGTTTATTTTCTATCTGCAATTTACTATTATGCTGATGTGATTGCTAAGCTGGAAAAGATAATGAGCTAACTGTGAAAATTGAAATAAATTTCTCTAAGCATAGAACATACCTAAAATTAACATATCCTGAAGCCATCTGTTGGAGATATTGAGCCTTTGATTAGGGTACTTCGAAACACTAAAATATACTGGATGTTGCTCAGAATTTGGGATTCACAGGGAGAAGAGACAATTGATATATACCGATCAAGAAGTGTTGCTCAAGATGCGAGCCTTCCAAAACAAAGTATATCCTTGACAAACAATGATGGGATTTTTGTCACTGAATGTGCTTAGAACGATGCAAACAAATACTCTTATTTTATGTGACAATGCACAAGACTGCCTCCTTTCTTAGTTAGTGCTACTTCTTATTGCAAGAAATCTTAAAATAATTTTAACTTAGATGTCTGAGGCTAGAGTCTCCTTAAATCACAAAGGTCGGCTTCCTTACGACTACTGGGAAGATCTCCACAGGTCAGCTCCTTGCCTGATGATCAAGCTTGCTTACTATATTCATAGATTACAAAACTACATTTTGGCTACAATTCTTTGCCTCGAATACAACTGAAAAACATGTATAGAACTACTTGTGATATCTTTCAAGCATGACTTGAGGAAAATACTATTTCAATTCTTCTGCTATGTGTTTGGTCAATTTAGTGAGGTCTAAATTGCTACTTTAAAATGTCAACCCGGGGTTCGTAAACTGACGAAGTGAAGTGTACTATATGTACTAGATAACCATTTCCTTAGTCTTTTGTCGTTTTTAGTTTTTTTAAGTTTGTTTTTGGATTTATCTTTCCCTAATGTGAGATGATGAAAAGGTGATAAAGCAAGTGAAATATGGATGATTATGGTGATCTCTAAGTGGTTTTCCAAAACTTAAAAGAAAAAAGCTTTAAAATAATTGCAATGAAATAAAAAAAAAAGGAAATAAAGACATCAAACAATGAACTAATGACATCGGCCCAGTATCTTTGTTGCTGAATGAAAATGAAAGTGAAATCTACACTAAATTCAATTAAAAGTAAGAACAACTAATCCACACTATTTCAACTCTTCCTTGTGAAAAGATATCATGAAATGTTAAGCAATGTGAAATCTAAAAGAAGTTAAACTGCATAAAAGAAACTAATCACACTACTTTAACTCTCTTGACCTTTTGCCTTTCAGCGTAATTTACCCTGTGAGAAACAATCATGAACAAGTCAAGCAATGTGAGATCTAAAGCAAACTAAATCAAGCTATAATGAGTGATATTCTGGTTCCTAATAAAGTTATTTGATTATAGAAAGAAACCGTTAACAGATGAATAGCATGATATCTAAGAGCAGAAAATAAATGTACAACTTAAGGAAATGACAGTACTGGAAATCAAACTTCAGAAAACAAGAGTTAGTGACAAAGACAAGATGATCTCGTATGCCAATAGTTATAAAAAGAAAAGGTGAAAAATTGCCCCGGGCTGCCTAAGAAAACCTGCAGAAAATACTGATCAGTTGTAACCATAAAAGAACAGCAATGAAAATGTAAATCAACAGAAATGAAAAAGCTTTGTTATGTACAACTAATATACATGATGAAATAAAACGCAGCATTTAAATGACAACTGTACAGCTAATATACATGAACAGGAAAAAAAAGTAATGCAAGAGTTAAAGGACAACTGTACAAGGCTTTAGTGAGCAGGGGCCCTCTGCCACTTCAGCCGATTCAACGAACAACTACAAGCTTAAGTTTAAACCAGTCTTCTCATATATTAAACAGCAACGTAAAAGTGCAGTGGGGAAATACAACAACTTCGAATTACATTACAAGAGATTAACTTTTTACAGCGTTCATGGACGCGTTATTTATAAGGAAAGAAAGCTAAACAAATTAACTAAATCTACGCTATTAACCACGCTGCCAGAGACACGTAAATCCTCTTCAGCCCGGATCTAGGTAACTGTCATCATGTTTATTAAATCTGAGAGGTATGGCTGTTGGATTCACGCTACCAGGATGTCTTCGTGGCTAAGGACTGTGCCACGTAGCTTCACGTGCTAAAAAACAGAGCTACGCAGAGCCGTGCCACCGTTGAACACTTCCGTTGACTATCCTTTGCCCCTTGTTTGACCGCGGGCTTTTATGGGCGTGCTGGATGATCTGGAGGGACACGTTTCATGTCCTTGACTCCTGTAACTTGCCCATGTGGCTCGTTTCTTCAAAGGACACCTGTAGCATGGTGTTTGACAAAACGGCTGCGGAATCCTGTGCTGGCTGCAGAAACCTAGGTCGGCTGCAGAAACCTGTGTTGGCTGTGGAAACTGAGAAGCTTCCGCAGCTGTCTGAACAAAATTCTAAACCAAACAACAGCCATCAGCATAGTTAGAAAACCATGTCAAAAGCTCTTTTTTAAACTAAAATACAATGATTTAATCAACTTGGTGGATGAAATGAGTGGAAAAAAGAAGGCTGAGAGGGTGTATAGGAAGGTGCAGGTTCGAGGCTCAACATACCCCCACTGTGAAGGTGTTGCATGTCCTCATGCAACCAAAACTTAGTTATTTTCCCTTAATCCATATGCTCTGAGGCTTCTGCAAGAACATCTAGCCCTCTTCTCTTTCTCTTTGATGCTAAAATGGTCCTTGGTTTCCTGATTAGACATTTGAACTTAAGATTAATCAATGCCCTGCTCAACTTTTTACACTTTTTCTTCAGCTTCCTGTTCTTCTTTTGCCACAGTCCTAAATGGAGCATAGTGTTATCATGGACAATCTTGTCTACCTTACTCTGCTCTTTGAGTGCTTCGTTTTCCTGTTTGATGTGCCTATTTAGGACTTCCAATTCAAACACTTCCTGTTTTAAAGACTGTACTTGTGCATCAAGTGGCAAGGTGGTGCTTGGTCCTGCAGCTGATTGTTCCAAGGACTCTAGGTAGTTATATACCTCTTGCTGATTAGGATCTACTTTAGGTGTCTTTCTTGGGCTAGGCTCAAAATCAAAATCTGGTGGAGGAGGAAGATTGTCCTCTCTTTCTGGCCGAAAAGGGCTTTCATCACGTGGAGGACTTGACTCAATGTCTGGCTGAGCTGGAGCTTTTTCAGGTGTTTCTTCAC
The DNA here is from genome assembly GCA_031772625.1 of Pinus tabuliformis. Taxonomy (NCBI): domain Eukaryota; kingdom Viridiplantae; phylum Streptophyta; class Pinopsida; order Pinales; family Pinaceae; genus Pinus; species Pinus tabuliformis. The sequence goes on along the minus strand of CM062812.1, from coordinate 596,383,112 downwards.
CTAAATCAATAAAGTGTGATTGTTTTTCTTGGGTTACACTCTTCTTTCCTTTTAGCCTACTGCTCCTCCTCACGTATGGACTAGTGCTCTTTTCCTCTGCACTCTGTTTTCCTTTTTGTTTCTTTGTTATGGCAGCAACTTGAAGATGTACTAATCTTTCTGCCAAAGTTTGAGAATCTTCCTCTATGGATGGTTCAGGGGATGGATAGGTTTCTTGAATGGTTATTTTGCCTTTTTCCTTCTTCTGTTTCTTGTTTTTAGCTCCCTCTTCTTCTTCTTTCTGAATAGTTTCCTGAATGTCTATTGTAGGAGAGTCTTGGGCTGTAATATTCTTTTCTTTCCTCCTACTTCTCTTTGGAATTTTTGGGGAACTGCTTCCAGAGGCTTCAGTCAGTTCTTGGAAGTGGTTTCTTGTCAAAAACTTTTCCCAAGTATCCTTAGTGTTTTTCATCTGATCTTCAATAAGGATTTTTATGAACCCGTGATGGTAAAGATGGGGTTCAATATTGCCTACGTGTTTTTGAACAGTAGAGCTCATTTTCTTCAAGCTTGATAACAGAAAATAAGGCAAATTAAGGGTATAACCTTCCATAAAATTCATCATTAGCCTGGCATGATACATGTACATGGAACCAAAACGACCCTCGCATGTGATAAATTTCTGGATAAGTAATAACAGAGGGGACCATTCTTCTTTTATTGCATGCACAGGGATTCCTTTTGTAAATACAGAGGTATCCATACCTGGGTTTTGGAGCATGATTCTCCATCCTTGATCGTCCACACTTCTGTTTTTGAACCACCTTTCACCTTCTTGTGAAAGACTTGTTGCAGCTGCTATGTGGCCTCGGTCACTGTAAATTTTAAGTCTCCTATCTCCACTGCGTGTCCATTAAAGGACCGTGCAAAGGCTTTAGTCACTTCTTTGTTATAGCCCCTGAACTTTTGAATGAATCTCAGCCACCTTGCTTTCTTCAACGACTCCTTCGTTTGAGGATAACCCTCCAGGTATTTTGGTCCTTCCGGTTCAGCTCTTAGTAGTTTTTCCATTCTCGGCTTTAAATTCCGACTGAAAATTCTACTGCATATGAAGGTTCAGGAAAAAAATGGGCTGATTACGGGATTCTTAGGGTAACTGGAGTGGCCGTAATCGAAGTTCAGGATGTATGTGGTGACTGTAGCCAGGGTTTGGAGCAAGCTGTAGTGGATGCAGCGGAAATGGAGAACAGGGAATGGTATGAGTACCGAGGGAGTAAAGGGTAAGCAACAGTAACGAGTTCAACATCGAATGCATGCGGGAGTGAAGTGATAAATGGGCGGAATAACGGCTGAGTCCTTTTGGATCGGATGACTTGCGCACACGTCTTAGCAGACGGCTGCGGAAATTATGGTGAAGGAGAGCCGTAGTACAGTCGGTCACGTCTCAAAAGTACGACCAATAAATGGGAGAGCAGTCCATCTCGAGTTTAAATTTAGAATGATCATGGGACCGTTGTGGAATGACATCGTGGAAGAGGAGTGGTATGGGGCTTGCCGTATCAAATCATTGCATTTAGTGGAACTTGCCATGGTTTAATAACTATGCATAATAATGACATTGAATTGTTATTTGGTAGAGATTTTTGATCATACCTTTGGAAGTTTATCATTTCTTGATTAAGGCTTCTGACCCATTGTTGTTCTTTGATCTTGAAGATGCCCCATGTCTTTGCTGCACTTGGTGATGATGACACTAACCTTTGACTGTGATTTTTTTTTGAAAACAGAGTGATGCCGGCTGTAAAGACAGAGTGATGCTGGCTGCGAAAATCGTTTCTGGCTGCGGAAACTGGTTCTGGTTGCGGAAACGGTTTCCAGCTGCGGAAACTAAGACAACACCCCTTTAACTGCACAAAGATAGTTAGAGAAGAACTAACTAAATAAAATAGTCCTGAGAGGGACTTTTATTGATGGAATGAAATGAAATGAGTGGAATGAGATGGAAATGAAGTGGAGTGAAGATGGAGATGAAAATGAGATGGATGAACTGAAATGGCAAATGAGGTGGAGTGAAGATGGAAAGAAAGAGAGACTTTTTTTTTTGGAAAATATAGAGTGTCAGGTGCCCCTGATTTTCACTCTACATTTTCTGTATAAGACTGCCAATCTATGATTGGTTTTCAGGCTTATACAAAAGATTTATTTATTTTTTTTTTTTATTTTTTTTTTTTTTTGAACTGAAATAAACAAAGACTAGGCTGATGGAGGAGAAGGATTCCTCTCCACCAGCCTCATTGCAGAATTTTCTTGAAACATTTTGACAAATTCCTCTTTTGAGAGTGGCTTATGATAAATTTTCAATCGGTGGCCATTCACAATGAGAGGAGTTTGAAACTCATCAATGGTCTTGACTCGAACTGCTCCATTGCTAAAAACTTCGTCAATCTCATATGGTCCAAGCCAATGAGTCTGAAATTTTCCTTTGAAGTCTTTAAACTTGGAATCAAACAGTAACGCCCAATCTCCCTTTTGAAACTTTTTCTCTTTGATATATCTGTCATGCCACTTAGTTCTTTGGTGCTGAACTAGATCAGTCCTTAAAATTGCATCTTGTCTTATTTCATCTAGCTCATTCAGCTGCTCCATTCTGTGCTTTTGGGCTTCTGATAGATTCATCCCCAACTGAACTGCCATCTTGAAAGTCTTGACTTGAAACTCAATGGGGAGCAGGACTTCTTTCCCATAAACAAGTTCATAGGGAGAATGTCCTGTTGTATTCCTCCATGTAGTTCTATAGGCCCATAAGGCTTCAGGAAGCCTTTCTGCCCAATCTCTTCTATGTAGATGAACAGTTTTGGTGATGATGTTCTCAAGGACTTTGTTTGTAGACTCCACTTGGCCATTTGTTTGCGGATGGTACGGAGTAGATTTTCTATGCTTGATTTTGTATTCTTCCATCAGCTTCTCCATCAAATTAGATGTGAATTGACTTCCCTGATCTGTTACAATTTCTCTTGGGACACCAAAACGAGTAAAAATATCCTCAAAAAGAAATTGAACAACTGAATTTTCAGTGGCAGAAGGCAATGCCTTGGCTTCTATCCATTTAGTAACATAATCAGTGCAAACCAATATATACTTCTTTTGTTTAGATGGTGGATTAATAGGTCCAATGAAATCTAAAGCCCATTTTTCAAAGGGTTCGATGAGTACCTGTGGCTGTAATGGCATTTCATTTGAAAGAGTTGGTCTCCCAACTCTTTGGCAGCTGTCACACCTCCTGACATATTGTTTTGCATCTTTGAAGAGAGAAGGCCAATAATATCCTAAAGAAAGGATTTTATAAGCTGTCCTCTTGTCAGCGAAGTGCCCACCGCATGGCTCATCATGACATGCCTTGAGGATGTCAGGCATTTCATCTTCCCGAACACATCTTCTGATCACACAGTCTAGCCCTGTTTTGAACAATTCATTAGAAATCCATGAATAACTCGAACTCTCCTGAATAATTCTTCTCCTTTCATTAGGAAATAAATGTGGAGGTAGTTTCCCTGTAACCAAATAATTAGCAATATCTGCATACCAAGGAGTTTTAGTAGTTACTGCAAACAAATATTCATCTGGAAACTTATCCTCTACAGGAGAATCTTCATTAGTATTTTGGATTCTAGACAAGAAATCAGCTACCGTATTTTGTTTCCCTGGTCTATCCAACACGGTAATATTGAATTCTTGTAAAAGTAAGAGCCATCTGGTAACTCTGCCATTAGTAACAGGTTTGTTCATTAGATATCTAATTGCAGAATGATCAGTATGGACAAAAGTTTCATAGCCAGTTATATAGTGTCTAAATTTATTGATTGCATGAACAACAGCTAAGAACTCTTTCTCAGTCACAGTATAATTTAACTCAGTGGGAGTCAGATTTTTACTGGTGTAGTAAATGGCATAAGGAACTAAATCCTTTTGTCCCAATACAGCTCCTAGAGCTGTATCTGAAGCATCTGTAGAAATATGGAAAGGAAGTTTCCAATTTGGTCCTCTCAAAATGGGTGCTTCAGATATTCTTGTTTTCAAAGTTTCAAATGCAGATTGACAGTCAGGATCCCAATTGAATTCACAGTCTTTTGTAAGTAATTTGAAGAGCGGAGATGCTATCTTGGTGAAGTTTTCAATAAATCTTCTATAATATCCAGTAAATCCAAGAAAACTTCTAACATCTCTTTGACAATTTGGAATAGGTAACTTGGAGATGACTTCAACTTTTGATCTATCAACTTTAATCCCATCTCCCGAAATATGATGTCCTAAAACAATCCCTTCAGTAAACATCATAAAACATTTTTCATGACTTAATGAAAGATTTGTTCCTTTACATCTTATAAGGACTTTTTCCAAATTTTCTAATGCCTCTTCAAATGAATTACCATAAACTGTAAAATCATCCATATAGACCTCTACACAATCATGGATTAGATCGGAAAAAATTCCTAGTACTGCCCTTTGAAATGTGGCAGGTGCATTACATAATCCAAAAAGAAGTACTCGGTAGGCAAAAGTTCCCCATGGACAGGTAAATGTGGTCTTGTCCTGATCTTTAGGTGCTACCTGAATTTGATTATAGCCACTAAAACCATCCAAAAATGAAAAATACTTTTTACCTGCTAAAGTATCTAATACCTGATCAATAAAGGGTAGAGGAAAGTGATCCTTCAAAGTTGCTTTGTTCAATTCCCTGTAATCAATGCAAACCCTCCATTTACCATTCTTTTTAGGTACTATAACCAAGGGAGAAACCCATCGGCTATTTGAAATTGGATAAATGAAGTTTACCTTGAGTAGTTTTTGGAGCTCTTCTTTCACTATCTCCCTAAGGTTTGGATTCATCCTTCTCTGAGGTTGTCTAATTGGCCTACTGTTTTCTTTGATGTAGATGTGATGAATGCAAGTCTTAGGGTCGATACCTTTCATATCGGTATACTCCCATGCAAATGCAGTAGAATGCTTTTGCAAGAGTTTGGTTAACTTTTCTTGTTGTGATCTTTCCAAGTTTCTGCTGATATTCAATGTTTTCCCTAGAAGGATCTCAATGGTGGAACTACCAAACTCTTCCATAGAGAAAAGAGACATCTGTCTAGAGGATAGATACTCAATGTTGGCATCCAACTGAAATTGTGTGTAGTCATATTCTGAAAGTGTTCCAAAGTTTTCTAGTGTGTTTAGAATTTGACTATCTTCACTAATCTCAGAAATGGTAAGGACAGGTTGTATAGTATCTTCATCATCGACCCACTCATCTTCTTGTATTTCTGTTATTGCCTTTGCTGGAGGATACAGATTGAACTTATTTGTTGAATTACCATCTGAAATATACATATCCCCAGACCTACAACTGATAAAAGCATCAGCTGTCGCTAGCCAAGGTCTTCCTAAAATAAGAGGATGTCCTCCTAGATTACTCTTGGGAGTTAAAATCATGAAATCGACTGGATATTCCCAAGAGTCTAAGGAGACTGGAATGTCTTCTAATACACCATCTGGTTTGATAATTGATCGATCTGCAAGTTGCAGTAAAAATGGTGTAAAGAGAAGATTAGGAAGTTTTAGCTGTTCCATAGTCTGTCTACTCATAATGTTGATAGCAGCCCCTAAATCAATCAGAGTATTTGGAATTTCAATTCCATTGATATGTGTTTTGACAATTGGACTACCGGGATCTATATACTTCTGCATGGTAATTTTACCCATCATGATATCTGCAATTTTTCCTACCAGGTGGATTCTTCTTGTGTCTCTTGGTTTCTTTCCTGGTCTTTCAAGGCCCAACTCCTTTATTGTTTTTGCTAGAATAGGAATCTTTTTAATGGCTTGTAACAAGGGAATCTTGATACAGACATTCTTCAATTCATCTAGAAAATTATAGTCAGGCAACCAAATTTGTTTTTCCACTCCTTTGTCAATTTGTAATCTTTCAGGAAAAGGAGGTGTGGATAAAGATGCAGGTTGCTCAACTATGGGAGTTGTGGGGGTTAACTCTTTTTCTTTTTCTTTTTGAGTGTTTGGGTTTTGAAGAGATGCTTCAGAACCTTTATTGGCTTCAAGAGACTCTTCCTCAAAAATGTCTTGTTTTTGGGCATCTATAGAAGGCTTATCTAAAATTCTACCAGATCTGAGTTGTACATCATTGAGAGGAACAATCATATAGGTAGGAAATTGTTGTCCTTCTACCATATAAGCATTTTGAGGGTTTTTATTATTGGGGTTTGGAAATGGCTGGGAAGGAAGTTGATTTGACTTCTGTTGGAATGGAAGCAAGAGTTGAGAATTTGGATTCTGTTGAGAAGGTTGTTGTTGTTGAAATGGTAATGATAATTGTGGATTTTGATTTGGAAATTGTAAAGCTTGTTGATTTGGAAAAGATGGAGGATATTGATAAAATTGAGAAAATCTTCCATAAGGATTTTGCATACCTTGTGCCCATGTTTGAAAAGGATTTTGAGGTTGGGACCAAGATTGCCAAGGATTCCAATTTGGTGGGTTTTGAAAGTTCATAGAGTTGTTAAACCCTTGATTTTGTTGCCCTTGCCACAAAACAGAGAGACTCAATTGTATTTGGATCTTCTTGAAAGACAGCTTTAAGGCCAGGGATTGAAGGACAATCCTTGGTCTCATGATTTTCTGAACAAATTACACATGTGTCTACAACTTTTGCATCCAAGGGACATTCCCTTAGAGCATGTTTTTTTTGGCATTTTGGGCAAAATATGGCCAAAGCCTCGGCCTCTGCTTTCTGCTTATTATGTATCTTAAGGGTGTCTAGTTGTTCACTAAGACTCCCTAAGATATCAATTTTGAATTCATCCAGCATATTGCCAATCTCCGCCCTACTTACTGAACCAGTTGCAGATTTATTTGCTCTAATGAGAGAAGGATCTCTAGGCCCCTTTTTAGTTTTAGATTTTCCCCTTGAGAGATGGATACATAGCTCAGCTATATCATGGAGTGAAAGTTGAGATATATCTCCCTTCCCCATCATGTTCAAAATATCTATCCATTCATCTTTGATGGCTTTTAATAGAAGGGCTTTTAAGGTATCCTCATCTACATTACTCATTTTTGCTCTTTTCAGGTTGTATCGGAATCTTTCAAGCAAATCTTCCAAGTTTTCATCTTTTCCTTGCACCATTTTGAATACCTCATCCTTGTGATTGGTGGGCATACAATAGTCCAGGTACCTATCCAAAAATGTTTGTTTCATGTCATTCCAACACCTAATGGATTGAGGGAGTAACCCCATGAACCATTTCAAAGCTGCTCCTTTCAATGTTGAAGGAAACAGTTTGAGTTTTTGAGAGTCTTCCAAATAATCATAAGTTTGACACACGACCTCAAACTCAAATAGAAATGTTTCAGCGTCCTCATTTCTTATCCCATGAAAGTTTGGGAGGACAGATGGTGAGATGTTTTTCATGGTTGCTCGAGAGTCTTCATCAACTATAGGAAACCCAAATGAGTTATCTCCATCTGTATTTCCCCCAATGTTACCTCTACCTTCTCCATTATTTCCTCCTCCACCTCCTCTACCTCTACCAAATCCGTTTACTCGTTCCTCTGTCATGATAGTTTCCCTAGAGACTTCAGAGTCCTCTGGTTCCTCTATTAATGGTGAACGAGGAGGAATTCCTCCCTCTTCTTCCTCAGGTGATTCTACTTCTTCAATTACAATTTGTTCTCCTGTGGAAGGAAGGAAAGGGTCTCTTCCTAATTCAGACTCGATAGATGGTGTGGGTGAGTCAACTACTGCTTCTTAAATTCCAGGGACCCTAGGACTAGGAGTGTGGGTTGGAGATGATGAAGATGTCTCTTGTCTATCCCTTGAAGTGGATGGACTTGTAAAAATCGAACTCTTAGCCCTAGCTAAAAACCTTCCCCTAGAATCTCTTGCTCTATGCATGTCATTTTTATTTTTTCTTCAAGTTGGGGTAATAATTCCTTTTCTGATCTTCCAGGTCACTCTAGGTGCAAGAAGAGAGCATACTTAAGAAACTATTAAACCAATAAATTTCTCTTTTCTGATCCTCCAGATCACTCTAGGTGCAAGAGGAGAGCATACTTTGAGAGGTTATTAATTTTCCTTCCTTGAAATTTTCTTGTTATTATATCTTCTTTTTTTTTAAGAATTTGGCTACCTAATTTCACTTCCCCGGCAACGGCGCCAAAATGTTTGGTCAATTTAGTGAGGTCTAAATTGCTACTTTAAAATGTCAACCCGGGGTTCGTAAACTGACGAAGTGAAGTGTACTATATGTACTAGATAACCATTTCCTTAGTCTTTTGTCGTTTTTAGTTTTTTAAAGTTTGTTTTTGGATTTATCTTTCCCTAATGTGAGATGATGAAAAGGTGATAAAGCAAGTGAAATATGGATGATTATGGTGATCTCTAAGTGGTTTTCCAAAACTTAAAAGAAAGAAAGCTTTAAAATAACTGCAATGAAAAAAAAAAAAAAGAAATAAAGACATCAAACAATGAACTAATGACATCGGCCCAGTATCTTTGTTGCTGAATGAAAATGAAAGTGAAATCTACACTAAATTCAATTAAAAGTAAGAACAACTAATCCACACTATTTCAACTCTTCCTTGTGAAAAGATATCATGAAATGTTAAGCAATGTGAAATCTAAAAGAAGTTAAACTGCATAAAAGAAACTAATCACACTACTTTAACTCTCTTGACCTTTTGCCTTTCAGCTTAATTTACCCTGTGAGAAACAATCATGAACAAGTCAAGCAATGTGAGATCTAAAGCAAACTAAATCAAGCTATAATGAGTGATATTCTGGTTCCTAATAAAGTTATTTGATTATAGAAAGAAACCGTTAACAGATGAATAGCATGATATCTAAGAGCAGAAAATAAATGTACAACTTAAGGAAATGACAGTACTGGAAATCAAACTTCAGAAAACAAGAGTCAGCGACAAAGACAAGATGATCTCGTATGCCAATAGTTATAAAAAGAAAAGGTGAAAAATTGCCCCGGGCTGCCTAAGAAAACCTGCAGAAAACACTGATCAGTTGTAACCATAAAAGAGTAGCAATGAAAATGTAAATCAACAGAAATCAAAAAGCTTTGTTATGTACAGCTAATATACATGATGAAATAAAACGCAGCATTTAAATGACAACTGTACAACTAATATACATGAACAGGAAAAAAAAGTAATGCAAGAGTTAAAGGACAATTGTACAAGGCTTTAGTGAGCAGGGGCCCTCTGCCACTTCAGCCGATTCAACGAACAACTACAAGCTTAAGTTTAAACCAGTCTTCTCATATATTAAACAGCAACGTAAAAGTGCAGTGGGGAAATACAACAACTTCGAATTACATTACAAGAGATTAACTTTTTACAGCGTTCATGGACGCATTATTTATAAGGAAAGAAAGCTAAACAAATTAACTAAATCTACGCTACTAACCACGCTGCCAGAGACACGTAAATCCTCTTCAGCCCGGATCTAGGTAACTGTCATCATGTTTATTAAATCTGAGAGGTATGGCTGTTGGATTCACGCTACCAGGATGTCTTCGTGGCTAAGGACTGTGCCACGTAGCTTCACGTGCTCAAAAACAGAGCTACGCAGAGCCGTGCCACCACTGAACACTTCCGTTGACTATCCTTTGCCTCTTGTTTGACCGCGGGCTTTTATGGGCGTGCTGGATGATCTGGAGGGACACGTTTCATGTCCTTGACTCCTGTAACTTGCCCATGTGGCTCGTTTCTTCAGAGGACACTTGTAGCATGGTGTTTGACAAAACGGCTGCGGAATCCTGTGCTGGCTGCAGAAACCTGGGTCGGCTGCGGAAACCTGTGTCGGCTGTGGAAACTGAGAAGCTTCCGCAGTTGTCTGAACAAAATTCTAAACCAAACAACAGTCATCAGCGTAGTTAGAAAACCATGTCAAAAGCTCTTTTTTAAACTAAAATACAATGATTTAATCAACTTGGTGGATAAAATGAGTGGAAAAAAGAAGGCTGAGAGGGTGTATAGGAAGGTGCAGGTTCGAGGCTCAACACTATGAATGCAAGCTTCAAATTATTCGATCTTCAGATTCTTTTAATGAATAGGCCTGGAAAGGATCTCGGCCCTTTCACGTTGTGATTATAGCTATATCTAAGCTTGTCACACTGTACTTATGCCCAGAGATGTGGTGGGGGTCTTGGCTCCTTTTACAATGACACTGTAGCTTTACATTAGGCTCCTTCCTGGGTACACATATGCCTAGAGCCTTTCAAAGGAAAACTCGATTCTTCTTTTCGAAGCTATTTTAATGACATTGGAGATCTAGACTCTTCGTTGGCTCAAAAGAATCATAACTATATGCTCAGTGGAATTTCGGATCTAAGGGGGCACAAAGATTCTTAATAATAATTTCAGAGCTTAAATAAAGTTCCCAGAACTTCGATCCTTATGATGAGGGACTAAGTCTTGTTTTAGCTTGACGGTTATCCCTTTAGAGAACAGAGCCTCACCTTACCTTGTGAAGCTTGCGGCCTTATTTTTGTGCATAGGACTAACAAATGTGCTTAGAGCTTCGATCTTTTCTTCAATGGTCTTGAAAGCGCTGCTTCCTCATATATTTGGTCCTCTTAAATGATCTCAAAACCTCTGCTCTTTTCTCGTTTTAGATCTGCGACCTTAACTTAGTGACTAGGACTTCTAGATGTGCTCAAAATTGTAAAACTTCTTTTTCGAGAGGCTTGATCTTAGGAGATATTCTTATTTGACACCTTGAAGCCTTGACATGACCGTTTATTTGCCCTTAAGTCAACGAACCAAGCTCTGATACCATGTGGGAAAAAATTCAAAATTAGGGCAACATATTATTTCATTTTCCATACATGACATTTATCTGTGATATTTAGTTCTTTCTTTGTTTATTACGTTTATGTTCATCATCAAATAAATGGCAAACAAGAGAGAGACACCAGAAATAGGCTCCAAACGAGGGCAAAACCCCTCAAGAAGGGGAATACCCACAAGAAATTCTTATAGAATCAAATGAAAGGAGACTTCCAAGACCAAACCCTAGACCTTTCCTTCCATCAATCTATCAACCAAACTTCCTCCACAAGTTCTCCAAGGACAACAAAATTAGGACTCTTCAAAAGAACAAGTTGTAGTACATCCTTAACCTCAAACTTGAGGTAACTAACCCTAGATACTACATATGTAGAGCAAAACCTACCTCCTTCGTAGTCCTTTTTCCACCTTCATACCTTCTTCTAGCCACAGACCCAAACTCTTTCTTATTCGAGTTTCTTGTTTGCCTAATGAAGGTCGAATTGGTAGCTTTATATAGCCTTTACATGAGGCCTTTGAGCCCTCATAACGTCGACTTCTTAACTTGTTGGCCAACTTGATTTATTAGAGCATCTAGATATGTCTATACAAAATACAATTTTCTTCCCTTGATACATGAGCCCTCCAAGGGACTTTACATCATGACCTTAACTCTTTGACTTTTTCTTCATAACCTCTAGAGCACTCAATGGGTGCTTTGACCTAGGACAAATAACCATGGGCAAGAAACCCATTTATAAATAAATAATTTTTTTTTTTACAAAAATATATATATATTTTTTCTTTCTTTTGACAAGTACAAAGATTACATCAAGTCATGATACAATTATGAAGACCGACACTAGTTACATTTCAACAAATAGTAGTCTCCCACTTCTGAATCATTCATGGCAATGGCGAGAATTAGTCTTTTCCATTTTTTTCTTTTTGCTTCTCTCTCTATATTTTCTCGTTTTGTCAACTCTACTTTTGATCACCTCACTAGTGATTGATTCCCTCTAAGTCATTTTCATGAGTGGGCCCAACTTGAGATACTTCTTCCTAGATGGTTCTAGTCACCATGCTCCTTCCTCCTTGTTACTTGGAACGTTGGTTTTGGTTGTTGCATCCTGTAGACTGCAACTATGGGATTGCTTAATCATTTATCCAACACATCCTTCCTCTAATCTTTTGCTTCTTGACTTAACTAATACCACCCTAGCGTCGTAACCAATTTTATGTCTTTCTATATCTACCCTTTTCTATTGTTTTCATTTTTCTTTTCTCATTCTCTCAACATCTACATACTCATGTTAGATATTTTTGTTTTCACTAGTATATCACTAGCTCATCACTACTGACACCTTTGCTTGTTTTGCAATAGCATTGCCTCATGTAGCCTTTGCTTTTGCCTCTCGAAAGTCACTTCTTCTCATGCTAGAGCTACCATGATGATCATATTTCCAAATCTTGCCTTCATTGGTGCTTCACCAGTCTTCATATCTCCTGCACTGTAGGTAGCTACAACTGGGCATAGCTATCTTGTAGTTTCATAGCTATTTCATGAACTTTGCCACTTTAGATGACCTTTATTTCCATCTATTTTGCAATTGACGAGGTTTCTTGGATGATTATGAGGATATATTCTTACCTTGGAAACATCCTTCAACAAGCTCCAACACCAAGACATCTCTTTTTTCAGTGAATTATAAGTATCGTAATTCTAACCATTCTACCTTTGCTTTTTGCATTTCTTTTATGCTTCCTCCTTAACACTACTCTTATCAAGCTTGTTTAGCATTGTCCCCATTTTATGTATTCAACATGTTTTGGCTTGGGACAATGGGAGATGATTCTATGATTGTTCATGTGGTATCACATTTCATGGGGCAATTTCATAGTTGACATGGTAGTACACATATGCGATGACATTGGTCACATCATTCAAGGCATTTCATGGGGCAATTTCATAGTTGACATGGTAGTACACATATGCGACGACATTGGTCACATCATTCAAGGCCCATTTAGGCAAATTTTGCATGCATGGGCATCCTCTTGACATTCCATGTTGAATATCCTTGAATGACCTCCTATTTCATCATCTTTCTAGCTATTTTGCATTGGAATAGAGTTCCAAACCCTTTGCAGACACATCTACTTGCTATTTGCGAACATGTGCCTTCTTTATTTTTGACTTGGAGTGTCATTTCATAATTTTTGGAGGTCACTTGTATGATTTTTAGGATATATTCTTACATTTGATACCTCTCCGTGGACTTATGAGCTATTTTATAGGAGCTTTCAACGTATTTGGCCCTTCTCACTTGACGCCCATGGACCTCCCACCGTCAAGACCTCAGGGTTACACGCTCGAATGTGCTCGAGTTAGGCTGAGTCAATTTTGGTGGAACGAATTGAACGACATGAATAGCGCCCATGATTATTTTGGTGGAACGACTTTGGTGAGACGGGAACACAAAGAGTGCGCCTAGCTGAAGATGTGTCTAACCGAAGGTGTGTGTAGCCGAAGACAAGGTGTGCCTAGCCAAGACGCGCCCATTCGATTTGCAGAGGCAGATGACTAAAGATCAACATGAAGTGGAGTATATTGTAAAGAAATATGGAGGGTTCATACCCGCCTCTAGGTATGGGTGGATTCTTGTTGGAGACGAAGAGAGATGGACTTGTGATGTGGAAAGGGACGTCGTATGACTTCCCCACACTGCCATCTTTTTTAAATCTCATGAAGGAGATGGTACTGTCACTTGCTTGAGATGGTGAGACCCCTGGGAGCTTGAGATGCCATTGAATGGCGCTTGATGATGAGCATACTCGGAGGAAATATTGTGCGACATTGAAGATGTGAAAATGGTTTCACGTGTTTGGATGCATGTGTTCTTGTGGAGTTGATGCTAAAGTCAGATTAGCTACCTAACTAGTCGATTGCACGAGTGGATCAACACATGTCATTCTTACAGGTTGTGATACATGCATAGACATCGGATATATGTCAGAGACGAGATTCTTTTGTATTGATGAAGACAGTTGATGCGAAGGTTGTTCATGATGAGGACAATCTTTAGGATTTGGTTAAGAAGTTTTTCGAGGGGTGTGTTGTCGAGGACGACAACCATTTTGACGTGGGGGAGGATGTCAAGCCCTTAGGCTAGGCACCCAAGCACGCTTGAGTTAGGCTGAGTCGAGTTTGGTGGAATTACTTGGTTGGCATGAAGGGCGTGCCAGAGACGGGTTCAATGGAAAGACTTTGGTGAGACGAGTGCACGAAGAACGCACCTAAGATGAGTTTGATGGAATGATTGGAACAATTTTGAGAGTCGACACGACGAGGGTGCCTAGCCGAGGCGCACTTGACCGAAGACAAGGCACGCCCAGCTGAGATGCGCCCGACCAAAGACAAGGCATGCCGAGTTGAGACATGCCCGCCAGAGTTGCAAATGTACATGACTGTGTATGACACATGAAGGCACATGACCGTCGGAGAATGGAAGGAAAGTTTGTATGCGAGAAATGGTGTGAGATAGTTTGGAGTTTATGGTCGGCTCGAACGAAGGAAGGTTAGCTCGAACTTCCAACCGACACTTCCCTTGGAAGGGACACGACTATTCATGGAGGGTGACTCATATATATAGGATGATAGGAGAGGAGTTAGAACATCAATCAACCGAAGATCACCAACCTGTCATCATAAGAAAAGGAGACAACGAAGGAACAAGAGAGTTGGGTCTCACGAAGGAGCTCGCTCTCTAAAGCAAGTTGTGGAAGGAAGTTGTGCAAGCTTGTGGAACATAGTATTGCTACGAGTGGTACACCATGGGGTATTTGTGTATGAAGGTTGTGCGTAGGTCGAAGGGCCACAACTTGGATATTTATTGGGTTTGGTTGTGGGTTGATAGTTGAAGGGTTGTAACTCGGTTATTGTATATTTGTATACGTGAAGGGTTGTGGCAGCGAACTATTTGGAGTTCCTCCCAATCGAACCGAAGTTCATTATAAACCGAAGTTTTGTGTATTGAAGTGTTATAGTCGAAGAGAAGTTGGGAAATTGTTTTGGGAGTTCCCCCTCTCGTTTATTGAAGTGCTATTTATGTACATGATTCATGTTGTTTATGAATGAATGCGATTATAGATGAACTTAAGTTAATTCAAGTAAACTGTCATTGAAGTTAAGCTTTGAAGTGGCTATTGTAGTGAGATTTGATTGAACACCAATTTCACAAGTATAATATATTAGTCTCGGTATAGGGTACATTGACTAGTCACTAGACTCTAGAGGCATAGTACAGGCATTAGTAAACTCAAGTGGGTTTCACCACTGAAGAGAAAGCACGCCAGTGCTGCACACCTCAAGGGACTCGAGAACCTCATAGCTTTGAGGTGAGCCCTGGTGGCATGACACCTAGATTTTCAGACTACACATTAGCTTGCTTGAGGGATGTTATTTCTAGGAGGGAAACCTCACCATGGTTTGAGGCTTATACCATGCCTTGGGAGGGGTATTGAGCCTCTTGTTCCTAAAAGATTTCATCCTTTGTGGGATGACCCTCTATCTTCGATTTTTTTTGTTTACATTTGGCATACCTTGCTTATTGTCTTAGTCTACTTTACCTTGTGGATGACAAGTGACTTTCGTGTAAATTTTCTAAGCTAAGGAGTTGGTGTTACCTTTGCCTCTACTTGAGCCAACCCAAAAATATTATCAGTGGATGTATATATCTTGCTTGGACAATGAGATTACCGTGTTCGAATTTTTAGCATGCAATAGTAGTCTCCTATTTGTGGACCATTCATTCCAATGGTCTGAATTAGTCTTTTCCATTTTTTTCTTTTTGCCTCTCTCTATATTTTCTTGTTTTTTTTTTTAACTCCATTTTTGGTCACCTCACTAGTGATTGATTCCCTCTAATTCGTTGTCATGAGTAGGGCTCAACTTGAGATCTTCCTAGATGGTTCTAGTCAACATGGTCCTTCCTCCTTGTTACTTCCTTGGAACGTTGATTTTGGTTGTTGCATCCTATAGATTGCAGCAATGGGATTGCTTAATCATTTATCCAACACATCCTTCCTCTAATTAATAAAATGACCTGCACCCTTAACCCAATTTACAATATTGCAAGTGTTTTTTTAGGCCCAACCCACATGTTTTGACATGCATAACATAAATTCTACATGCATTTTTGCAAACATAAAGAGTGCATATACACTTTTTCACTTTCCTAATAGCTGATAATTAATGCAAGCATTCATCACTTAAGAGACACTTATTTTTTGGTCTAATTGACTCTGGAAAAAACGCATAGCCTCTTGGGGAAAACCAGTCTTCAAAGGAGGATTTTATTGCATTTTAAAGAAATAATTACACAACGGAAATAAACAACTTATCTACCTTTTGTTTGCTTCTCAGAGGTTCCTGTCACTGTAATTTCTCGGCTGATGTTTTCTTCTCACAGTCCTCTCATTTCAGTGAAGAAGTCAACCTCCTATCAGCTCAAAGTACACAGGTATTTGTATTTCTGAATAGGCTCCTCTTCACTTAGAAACTCAGTCTGTTTGCATGGCTTTCACACAGGCTATTAGATGGTTGTTCTCACACAAAGACTGAGCTAAAACGCACTTAGAAACAACACACAAATTGTCCCGAAATTTTCGGGAGGTTGAGATTTACGCTGCCTAAGATTGAAATTCTCGGCCTCTTATCTGCTGACAAATGGGTGAGAGCAATAAATTCTGTACACTGCCTCTAGCTCAGAAATTAATTTGACCTTGGTGCTGAAGATTAAGAAGCTGCTCCCTAGATATTCGAGCCTCCTCCAAGGCTTAAGCTCAGCCTCTTGAGATTCGAACCACAAGTAAATTCTTTCTTGTTCTCTTTTTTGTTCAATTTCCTTCACACAAAACCCTTCCTCCTTTTCTCCTTTCTACTCCACAGTCTCTTCTCAATGCTCTCTCAAGTGTGTAGTGAAGAATGAACTTCCCTTTTCCTCTTTTGTCTCCTTGGAAAAGATTGAATCCCTAAACCTAGGATCCAATGGCTGAGATTTCATCCTCAAATCTCAAGATGTGTGGTTGAGATCATTTCTCCCAAATGACCCCCCGCATACATTGACCACATCACTTAAAAGTCTCCTAGTACCTTTTTTAAGTTGTGTACCTTTATAATTTCTCTCATAAAGTGATTTTTCTCCTCACTTTAATATTAGAAAAGTACACTTAGTACTTTTAACATAAAGTCACTTTATAAAGTACAAGTGACTTTAACATTAGAAAAAGTACATGGTACAACACTTCTAAGTACCTTTTCCCACCATGACATTAATATAATTCATAAATGTCATCAAGACAAAAGCCATTAATGTGCTCACTAGGCGAAAAGGGATAAAATCCTAGTAACACCTCTCCTTGGTACTATTTTCAACACTCCCTCTTACTGAGGAAGGTGTTTCTCACCACTCCCATCCCGTCTTTGAAAAATACATGCTTTCCCCTTGGCAATGATTTGGTGAGAATTCATGCTACCTGTTCATTAGCGGATATATACTCAAGCTTCACTGCCCCTCGCTGAACCTAGTCTTTGATGAAGTGATACTTGATCTCAATATGCTTTTACCGGTCATGAAACACTGGATTCTCAGAGAGTTTGATACAACTCTGATTATCACAGTATATCGTAGTTGGTCTCAACATCTGATCAAATAAACCAAAACGCATCTTGCTAAGTCATAATGCCTTGCACCTTGCCTGACTAGCTGCCATATACTTTGCCTTTGCGCTACTCAATGCCACTAACTTTTGTTTCTCCCTGAACCATGATACAATTATTGAACCCAATGAGAAACAACACCCAGAAGTACTCTTTTGGTCACTAGCACTACCACGCCAATCTGAGTCTGTGCAACCAATCAATCTAACTCCATCAATCTTGACATAGGCCAAACCAAAATCCATTGTGCCTTGTAAGTACCTCAACACATGTTTTACAACCACCCAGTGTACTCTCCTGGGCTCCATCATAAACTGACTCAACGTGTTGACTGCAAAAGAAATATCTGGTCTAGTGTTGACCAGATACATCAATGAACCGATCAGCTGTCGATACAAAGTGGGGTTCACCAACCTAGAATCTAAAGCATGCAACTTCTTCCAGTTGGTGATCATAGGAGTAGCCATAGGCCTGCAACCCTCCATACAGAATCTCCTCAAGATATCACCTGCATACTTTCCCTGGCCCACGAAGATATGCCCATCCTCCTGCTAAACCTCGAAACCCAGAAAGTAATGCATCAACCACATATCAGTCATATCAAACTTTGAAGCAAGATCTCTCTTCTAGTGTTGGATGAGTCTGTCCTCCCCTATAATAAACAAGTCATCCACATAGAGAACCAGAATGAGTGGATTGTCACCTACCATGATAAAGTATAGGTTCGGATCTGCATCACTCTTCTGGAAACCCATTTGCTGCAAGTAGGCATCTATCCTCTCATACCATGCCTTCGCTGCTTGCTTCAGTCCATACATGGGTTTCTTTAGCCTACACACATGAGACTCCCTCCCATGCAACTCGAAGCCCTCAGGTTGCTCAATGTACACCTCCTCCTGTATAACACCATTGAGAAAGGCAGTCTTCACGTCGATTTGGTGAATCCAACATCCCATCTCAGCTGCTATAGATATCACTGCCCTAATGGAAGTATAATGAGTAATCGGTGCAAAGTTATCCTCATAGTCAACTCCCTCTACCTGTGAGAACCCCTGCACCACATATCGAGCTTTGAACTTCTCCACGTTGCCATCCGCAACATGTTTGATCTTATAGAGCAACCTGGAAGTCACCATTTACTTCCCCTCCAGACGTGGCACTACCTCCCAGACATCATTATTCATGATAGAGGCATACTCCTCCACCATGGCATCCCTCTAGATCTGCTGACTGGCGGCCTCCTCAAACTAGCTGGCTCTGTTTGCCACAAAGCCACCCAACCTCTCTAGTGGTTTGTTCTCCCTCACTGACCACTTGGGTCTCCCCACTGCCTCCTGAGCCTCCTTCAGGGTCTCTCGAAGCCATTTTGGCTTCCTCTTCCTTGTAGTAGTCTCCTGTGGTGGTATGGGAAAATCCTCAACTGGTGCCTCTCCTCTTGACGAGGAAGGCTCTTCTATAACCAATGGAGATACTGGACTCTGAGATCCTGTGCCTGATGAGACTGCACCAGGTGATCCTGAACCAGGCGAAACTGTACTCTGTGAACTTGTCACCCCTGAAGAAGGTGAACCTCCTGATCTTGATGCACCACCTAATGCTCCTGAAACCTGTATTGTGGCCCCCTTCTGAGGATCATGCTGCTCTACTTGATCAACCTCTCGAGACCTCCTCAAAGCCCTCTCCTCCTCAAATGTCACATCCCGCCTCAGGACAATCTTCCTTTGTGCAGGAAGATATATACGGTAGGCTCTGCTAGTCTCACTGTAACCCACTAGGATACCCTTCTCTGCAGTGGGTTACAACTTCGTCCTCTTCTCCTTAGGGACGTGTGAATAAGTAAGGCACCCAAATATCCTAATGTGCCCAACTTCCAACTTCCTGCGTTAAACACCTCCTCAAGAGTCTTGCTCCCCAAGACTCTGTCTCGACTCATGTTCTGCAAATATACAACAATGTTACATGCCTTGACCCACAAGAAGAAAGATAAACTCTGATCATGCAACATAGCTCTAGCTGCACCTACAATGGTCTTGTTCTTCCTCTCTTCCACCCTATTTTGCTAGGGTTTGTAAGGCACAATGAACTCCCTCTTGATGCCAACACTCCCACAAAACTCTTCATCTCCGTGGAGGTATACTCGTCCCCATTGTCTGATCTCAACACCCTGATTTTCCTCCGTGTCTGGTTCTCCACAAGAGCCTTAAACTCTTGGAACCCTTGGAAGACCTCATCCTTGGTCTTTAGGAAGTAAATCCATGTCTTCTTGGAGTGGTCATTATTGAAAGTCACGTAATATTCACATCCACTCAATGAAACATGGGACATGGGACCGCATACATTAGAATGAATCAAATCAAGGATACCTGCCTGTCACTGCTCGGGAAAGGTGTCTTGGTGTACTTTCCCAAAGCACACCCCCTGCACACATCATGATGCTCTGTGTTGAAGTCAAGCAAACCTTTAACCAACTACCTCAACATCCTGAAAGCTCCATGGTGCAAGTGGGTCATCCTCATGTGCCATAGCTCACACAAATCACTGCTATTGGTCTGTGCTACCATAGCTCCAAGACGCTGAAACATAAGTCTGTATAGTCTCCCACTATGATCTCCAATCACACGAGCATATTTGATACTGGATCCTCTAGAATGTATCAACACTTGTCCTTTTCAAAATAGTACCTCAAACCCCTTGTCCTCCTAGCTAGAGACTGATATCAAACTCGTCAACCCCAGAACACAAAGAACATCTGTCACCTTCAAAGGAGGTGATGACTCCCTCTGAAATGAAATTGTCCCCACTCATGCCGCTTTGACTTTGGAGTTGTCTCCAAGCACAACCTCCAAGTCTACATCATCCTCTAAAATGCTCGTGAAGTGCTCTCTCACTCCAGTCATATGACAAGGTGCTCCACTGTCAATGAACCATGCACGGGGAGATGTAATATGAGTGGCTAAACTAACCACCGATGCATACTCTGAATTAAATCTAGTCGCAAAATCATCCACCTGAGCTGAAGCTGCAACTCCCTGTTTCTTCTTACCCTTCTTGTTGGGACATTGTACAACATAGTGACCCATCTTCCTACAAGCAAAGCATTTCACTTTTCTCATGTCCTTCTCCTTAGCCTTCTGCTTCCACTTCTCCTGCTTTGCTCCACTAGTAGAGCCCTTCTTGGCCTTCTTCTTCTTTCCCTTTGCCACAAGAGCAACATTCTCCTTTTCACCCCCTGCACCACTCTTGCTGCCCCGCACGCCCCTCCCCCCTTTGCACTCCTCTTGGTCTCCTCCTGGATGAAATCGTCCCACATCCTCCAACGAAGAAAATGCTCTTTGGCCACCAAGCCATGGTTAAAACCATCCCACTTCTCGTGGAACCCATCCAAATCAATTCTAACCAATTGTTCATCTAGAATAGCCTCTCCAATGGCAGCTAACTCATCCTTCACCTGTGAGATCCTGGTGAGATATGAGGTCACACTGTCGATCTTGGTCATCTTGGTGTTGCGTAGCTTTTGTCTCAACACCATCTTCTTGTTCTCATTAGAACTCTGGTGTAAAGAGACCAAGGACTGCCACATCTGATAGGAAAATCTCGTCCCGAACATGAGGGAATAAATGGTGCTTGATGGCATCTAGAAGGATCCTCTTTCCCTTCACATTATTCTTGTTGAACTCCACCAACTGAGCTAGATCAGTGGGTGTTTGCACAACTGCTTCAACAACATCCCACACTTCAACTTCCTCCAGTAAAAGCATGATTCTCTCCTTCCATGGGCCAAAATTTTCAGACCTTGCCAATCTGTCCTCTACTCTCAACCCTGTTGCCATGACCCCACAATCAACAATTTGGAGCAAATCTGTGAGCTAGAACCTTCTTCCCTCTGAATTGCTGAAGTCTTTGGGTTTCTGACAAATTTTCAAAAGGTTTTGGTTCACTGTTAGCAGGATTTAATTCTTGCTGCTCTCTTTATCAGCTGTATGGAATTTTAGATCTGAGCCTTAGACCTTTCTCTGATATCATGTAGAAAATTTAATGAGTTGCAACCTTAACCCTTTTTACAATATTGCAAGTGTTTGTTTGGGACCAACCCACGTGTTTTGACATGCTGATATAACTTCTACATGCATTTATTGCAAACATAAATAGTGCATCTACACTTTTTCACTTTCATAACAGCTGATAATTAATGTAAAATTATTGCAAGCATTCATCACATAAGAGATTTATTTTTTGGTCAAACTGACCCTAGAAAACCCCCACAGCCTCTTGGGGAAAACTAGTCTCTGTATTAAATTGGCAAATTCTGCTTTAAAATATAACTGTCAAATTTTGTTATTCTTTTGAAATTAGGGCTATGAGTGAATAAAAAGTCTGGGTATATTTTCTGAAATGGTTTAATTTAATTTTTAAACTTAGGGCACAAATTTTACATATCTGGTTAATTTCTAAAAATGGGTATCACAGTATTTGTGTAGGTTGAAGGGCCGCAACTTGTTTATTTATTGGGTTTGGTTGTGGGTTGCTAGTTGAAGGGTTGTAACTCAATTATTGTATATTTGTATTTGTGAAGGGTTTGTGAAATTTTCTACATTCAAGGAACCCCTACCACAACAAAACTTAATTTACTTCTCCTACTTGATTTTAATATACATTATCAAGTTATTTTCTGAATAATATTGAAGTAAATTACTTCAGCAGCCTACACCAATTTAATTTGATTACATAAAACAAGAAACTGAGCAAAGAACAAGATACATAGGACACCGTTATTTTTGGACAAAATAGTCCCTGGAAAAACCTAATGCAAGAAAACCGGTGCAATAGCTCTGAGGGTTTTATATTATTAAGCAGTAGTTCTAAATACAATGCTGGATGCCCTCTCGACAATCCAGTTACAGACAAAAAATATAATGGCAGAAAACTGAGTGAGATTACCTCACTTCACCTGACAGTTTCCGGTTGATCCGACAGTAGAATTGACTAACCCCCACTGATCCGACAGTAGAATTGGCTAACCCTGACTATCTCCTCACAGGCCCTGCGTCAGCCTTACAGGGTTTGCATCAGCCCTGCACTGTCTCTTCTTCCTCCTGGAGCTTTTGCGTCAACCTCTCTCGACTGTTTCAGTAGCTCCCTGACTGAATTTTGAATTTCTGTGTGAGGTCAGCTTCTCCTATGCGCTGGCCCTTCTGGCTCTGCGTCAGTCTTGCGTGGGCCCAGACTTGCCCAGCGTCAGTCCCTTTAGATGTTGCGCTGCCTCCACTAGTGGCTCTCCACCTCTCTGCCCAATATTCCCGAACTATCCCTGCCTCTCTGCTGCAGAATGATCACCTAGTTCGAATTTCTCAGCTTCCTAGCCCCAGAAATCGAACTCCAGATCAATTTGTTCTCTCCGTGTGTGTTTTTAAATGAACCCCAAGCCTCTTTCTTATACTTTTCTCGTTGAGACTTCAACGGCCGAGATTAAGTCTCTAATCAACAACTAAGATTAAAACTTGACTTGATTCGCTTTCTAGAACATTCTCACCCATATTTTGATTAATATCCATTAATACTTTAATTTTCCTAAGTTTAGACTTAGAAACCCCATTAAAAATATTAATTATTTTAATAAAATACAATCTGGGTGGAATTTCACCAAACGGTTTCTGAGTTCTTTAGAAATCATTTGCCTTAGCCTCTCCACCGATTTTCATGGCTAGAGCACATCCGATGCTACAAAAAACCAACACTCCCTCTTAGTGAAGAAAGTGCTCTGGCAACAATGTTCAACAACATGCTCCTCTGTCTCTGAAGCATCTCGTTTTTGCACTGTTGCTGCCACCAACACTGTGTTCCTGCTACTGTACTGTTGCCCATGACACTGCCACTACCACTGCTGCATCTGTATTATAGCTCCCTCTGCATCTGCTGCTAACACTGCCACTGTTAGCTCTGCGCTACGTCATTTTCTAATTGTTGCTTCTCAGCAACGGAAAAACATCCAAAATTTCTGAACTAACTGTGTTCAGCATAATACCATGTGAGTGTTGGAATCTGACTGCTACTAGTCTCTGACCCTCTGAATCTTCTGCGCTGCTGTTGACTTCTGCACTGTGCCATCTGCACTGTTGCCAACCTGGCTCTGCGCTAATCAGTCTTTGGTCTCAAGTTACTGCATCTATCTCTCCAAACAACCCACTGCATCATTTGACACTAAGTCCATCTCGCTACTGCTGAAGCTTGGGCTCCTGTAGCAAGGAATTTATCGAAGGGGTGGACTCCTCAAGGATCCTGCTCACATGTAGTCCTCCCTACTAGAGTTCAATATCGCCCCATTTCCCTCCTGGAGATGCATGGGCACTCGTGGCAAACTCATCTTCGTCAACTTTTGCTAGAGCAACCTTAGGATCATGTTTCTCATCCTTATCCTTTTGTTTCAAAGGACATTGAGATGCAAAGTGGCCCACCCACCATATTTGAAACATTTCACCTTCGTAATGTTCTTCTTCCGCTTCTGCTTCTGCTGTCGACTAGGCAATCCCTTCAAGGGGATTCAAATTTCTGCCAAATGCAGCTATTGGCCTCTTTGCTCAACGCTGTATTTGCTCTTCCTGTTTCAAAATCAATGCTCGGATACCATGTGAAAATTCCTACACTCAAGGAACCCCTACTGTAGCAAAACTGAATTTACTTCTCCTCCTTGATTTTAATATACATTATCAAGTTATTTTCTGAATAATACTGAAGTAAATTACTTCTGCAGCCTACACCAATTTAATATGATTACATGAAACAAGAAACTGAGCAAAGAACAAGATACATATAACATCGTTATTTTTTGACAAAATAGTCCTCGGAAAAACCCCATGCGGGGAAATCGGTGTAGTAGCTATGAGGGTTTTATATTATTAAGCAGTAGTTCTGAATACAATTATGGATGTCCTCTCGACAATCCAGTTACAGAGAAAAAATATAATGGCGGAAAACTGAGTGAGATTACCTCACTTCACCCGACAGTTTCTGGCTAATCCGACAACAGAACTGGCTAACTCCGGCTATCTCTGCACTGGCCCTGCGTCAGCCTTACAGCTTCTGCGTCAGCCCTATGCTGTCTCTTCTGCCCCTTGGAGCTTCTGTGTCAACCTCTCCCGGCTATCTCGGCAGCTCTGCGGTTGAATTCCAAATTTCCGCGTGAGGGAAGCTTCTCCTCTGCATTGGACCTTCTGGTTTTGTGTCAGGCCTGCGTGGGCCTAGACTGGCCCAGCGTCAGTCCCTCTAGATGCGCTGCCTCCACTAGTGGCTCTCCGCATCTTTGCCCAGTATTCCTGAACTATCCCTGCCCCTCTGCTGCAGAATGATCACCTAGTTCGAATTTCTCAGCTTCCTAGCCCCAGAGATCGAACTCTAGATTAATTCGTTCTCTCCGTGTGTGTTTCTAAATGAACCCCAAGCGTCCTTCTTATAATTTTATCGTTGTGACTTCAACGGTCGAGTTTAAGTCTCTAATCAACGTCTAAGATTAAAACTTGACTTGATTCGCTTTCTAGAACATTCTCACCCATATTTTTATTAATACCCATTAATACTTACCCCATTAAAAATATTAAGTATTTTAATAAAATACAATCCGGGTGGAATTCACCAAACGGTTATGGGTTCTTTAGAACTCATGTGCCTTAGCCTCTCCATCAATTTTCATGGCTAGAGCACATCCAATGCTACCAAAAACTAACAGGGTTGTGGTAGTGAACTGTTTGGATTTCCTCCCAATCATACCGATGGTTTTTTTTTACATTTGTCATACCTTGATTATTGTCTTAATCTCCTTTACCCTGTGGATGACAAGTGAATTTCTTGTAAATTTTCTAGGCTAAGGAGTTGGTGTTTCCTTTGTCTCAACTTGAGCCAACCCAAAAATATTATTAGTTGAGTTATATAGCTTGCTTGGACAATGAGATTACCATGTTTGAATTTTTAGCATGCAATAGTAGTCTCCCACTTGTGAATCATTAATGCCAATGGCATGAATTAGTCTTTTCCTTTTTTTTATTTTTGCCTGTCTCTCTATATTTTCTTGTTTTTTCAACTCTATTTTGGTCACCTCAGTAGTGATTGATTCCCTCTTAAGTCATTATCATAAGTAGGGCCCAACTTGAGATACTTATTACTAGATGGTTCTAGTCAACATGCTCCTTCCTCCTTGTTACTTCCTTGGAACGTTGGTTTTGGTTGTTGCATCCTGTAGACTGCAGGTATGGGATTGCTTAATCATTTATCCAACATTTTCCTCCTTGACTTAGCTAGTACCACCCTAGTATCGTAACCATTTTTCTCTCATTCTATATCTACTTTTTCTATTGTTTTCATTCTTCTTTTCTCATTCTCTCATCATCTACATACTCATGTTAGATATTTTTGTATTAACTAATATGTCACTAGCTCATCACAACTCACACCTTTGCTTGTTTTGTGCTAGCATTGTCTCATGTAGCCTTTGTGTTTGCCTCTCGAAAGTCACTTCTTCTCATGCTAGAGCTACCTTGTTGATCATATTTCCAAATCTTGCCTTCATTGGTGCTTCACCAGTCTTCGTATCTTTTGCACCTTAGGTAGCTACAGGTAGGCATAGCTATCTCATAGTTTCATAGCTATTTCATGAAATTTGCCACTTTAGATGACCTTTATTTCCATCTATTTTTCAATTTATGAGGTCGTTGGGATGATTATGAGGATATATTCTTACCTTGGGAACATCCTTCAACAATCTCCAACATTAAGACATCTCTTTTTTTCATTGAATTATATGTATCGTAATTCTAAGTATTCTTCCTTTGCTTTTTTGCATTTCATTTATGCTTCTTGCTTAACACTACTCTTATCTAGCTTGTTAAGCATGGACCCCATTTTATGTCTTCGACTAGTTTTGACTTGGGACAATGGGAGATGATTCTATGATTATTCATGTGGCATCACATTTCATGGGCTAATTTCATGGTTGACATAGTACTACACATATGCCATGACATTGGTCACATCATTCAAGGCCCATGTAGGCAAATTTTGCATGCATGGGCATCCTCTTGACATTCCATGTTGAATATCCTTGAATGACCTCCTATTTCATCATCTTTCTAGCTATTTTGGAATGGAATAAAGCCTAAACTCTTTGCAAACACTTCTAGTTGCTATTTGCGAACATGTGGCTTCATTATTTTTGACTTGGAGAGGGTCATTTCATAATTTTTGGAGGTCACTTGCATGATTTTTAGGATATATTCTTACGATTGAAACCTCTCCTTGGACTTATGAGCTATTTTGGAGGAGTTTTCAACATATTTGGTCCTTTTCACTTGACGGGTGTGGAACACCCATTGTCAAGCCCTCAGGCTTAGGCGCACAAATGTGTTCGAGTTAGGCCGAGTCAAGTTTGGTGGAACGAGTTGGACGACATGAAGAGTGCGACCAAGATGAGTTCGATGGAACAACTTTGGTGAGACGGGCACACGAAGAGCACGCCCATGATGAGTTTGGTGGAACAATTGGAACGACTTGGTGAGGCGACACGATAAGGGTACCCATCCATGGCACACTCTATTGAAGACAAGGCGCGCCCAAAAAAAGACAAGGTGCGCCCAAGCGAGATGCGCCTGTCTGATTTGCGAATGCACACGATCGAGGATCAACGTGAAGAGGAGTATATTGGAGAGAAGTATGGTGGGTTCATACCAGGTATGGTTGGATTCTTCTCAGAGACGAGGAGAGATGGCCTTGTGATGTTGACAAGCAAGTTGTATGACTTCCCCACACCACCATCTTTTTGAAGCTCATGAAGGAGATGGGCTTATTGTCACTTGCCCAAGATTGTGAGACCCCTGGGAGCTTGAGATGCCATTAAATGTCGCCTCATGATGAGCATAATTGGAGGAAAGATTGTGTGACATGGAAATAGGTGACAATGGTTGTACATGTTTGGGTGCATGTGTTCTTGTGGAGTTGATACTATAGTCAGATTAGCTACTTCACTAGTCGATTGCACGAGGGAATCCAGCACATGTCGGAGATGATATTCTTTTGTATCGATGAAGACAAGTTGATGCAAAGGTTGTTCATGATGAGGACAACCTTTAGGATTTGGTTAAGAAGTTTGCCGAGGTGTTGTCAAGGACGACAACCATTTTGACGTGGGGGAAGATGTCAAGCCCTTAGGCTAGGCACCCAAGCACGCCCCAGTTAGGCCGAGTCGAGTTTGGTTGAATGACTTGGTTGGCACGAAGGGTGCGTTTGAGATGAGTTCGATGGAAACACCTTGGTGAGATTAGCACATGAAGAACACACCTGAGATGAGTTTGGTGGAATGATTGGAACAAATTTGAGAGTCGGCACGACGAGGGTGCCTAGCTGAGGTGCACCTGAACGAAGACAATACCTCCCATGTTTTCTTGTCTTGATTTTTTTCACCTTGTGTCCTTGCTAGGGAGTCAGTGTCACCTTCTACGCCCCTAAAGGTAAAACTCTAACATAAGCATTGTAGGATTATAACCTATTTTTGTAGCAATGTTACCATTCTCACATCTTTCACATACTTCAACAATTTGCAACATGAAGACACCTCTTTTGTTAAATATAACTATAATATTTCTAACTATTCATCCTTGGTTTTTATGCATTTCACTTATGCTTGCTTCTTAACACCATTTGTATCTATTTTTTTAGCATGGACCTCACTCTTATGGATTCGACACATTTTGGCCAAGGACTCTTTGGGATGACTCTATGATTGTTCAAGTGGTGTTGCATTTTGTAAGGTACTTTCATAGGTGGTAGTACACATATCCCAAGGCATTGGTCACATTATTCGAGGGACATTTGGGAAACTTTTGCATGCATGGGCATCCTCCTTACATGCCAGGTGCTCAATTAGTGTTAATACCTCCCTTGTTTTTTCATCTTGATTTTGTTCACCTCCTATCCTTGCTATGTAGCCGATGTCACCTTCTCTCCTACAGGTGAAACTATAACATAGTCAATTGCAAGATTGTATCTTATTTTGGTATTGAGATTACCATGTTCACATATTTCACATCCTTCAACAAGCTTGAACATCAAGATATCTGTTTTGTTCAATGAATTGCAATTATCTTAATTATAACTATTTTTCCTTGGTTTTTTGTATTTCTTTTATGCTTCTTGCTTAACACTACTCTTACATATCTTGTTTAGCATGGAACCCCCTTTTATGTACTCCACACATTTTGTCTTGGGCATTTTGTAGACGATTCAATGATTGTTCATGTGGCATCACATTTCATGGGGCAATTTCATAGTTGACATGATAGTACAAATATCCCAAGGCGTTGGCATTCCTATCTATATTGTTAAGCATAGACACCCCTCTTATGTATTCAACACGTTTTGGGTAGGGACTCAAGGGGATCACACTATGATTGTTCCTATGGAGTCACATTTTGTGAGGCATTTTCATACTTCTCGTTGTAGTACACATATCCCAAGGCATTGGTCACATTTTTCGAGGCACATTTGGGCAACTTTTTCATGCATAGGCTTTCTCTTGACATGTCAAGTGCTCAAGTAGTGTCAATACCTCCCTTGTTTTACCCTCTTGATTTGGTTTGCCTTGTGTCATTGTTAAGTAGTTGGTATCACCTTCTCTCCTAGATGTAAATGTATAATATGATCATTGCATAATTGTAACTTATTTTGGTATTTAGATTATCATGTTCACATCTTTTACAGTCTTCAACAAGCTCCAACATCACGACATCTGTTTTGTTCAGTGAATTATAATTATCGTAATTATAACTATTCTTCGTTGTCTTTTTGCATTTCATTTATGCTTCTTGCTTAACACTACTACTCTTATCTAGCTTGTTAAGCATGGACCACATTTTATGTATTCGACACGTTTTAGCTTGGGGTAATGGGAGATGATTCTATGATTGTTCATGTGTCATCACATTTCATCGGGCAATTTCATATTTGACATGGTAGTACACATATGCCACGACATTGGTCACATCATTCAAGGCCAATTTAGACAAATTTTGCATGCATGGGCATCCTCTTGACATTCCATGTTGAATATCCTTGAATGGCCTCCTATTTCATCATCATTCTAGTTATTTTGCACTCGAATATAAGCTCCAACCACTTTGCGGACACATCTACTTGGTATTTGTGAACAACTTCATTATTTTTGACTTGGAGGGTCATTTCACAATTTTTGACGAAGAGTGCTCCTAAGATGAGTTCAGTGAAACAACTTTGGTGAGATGGGCACACGAAGAGCTCGCTTAAGATGAGTTCGGTGGAACAATTGGAATGACTTGGTGAGTCAGCATGACAAGGGTACCCAACAGAGGCATGCTCTATCGAAGACATGGTGCGCCCAACCGAAGACAAGGTGCACCCAGCCGAGATGTGCCCGTCCGATATGCGAATGCACATGACTGAGGATCAACGTGAAGAGGAGTATATTGCAGAGAAGTATGCAGGGTTCATACTAGGTATGGGCGGATTCTTCTTCGAGACGAGAAGGGATGGCCTTGTAATGTGGAAAGGGAAGTCGTATAACTTCCCCACACCACCATCTTTTTGAAGCTCATAAAGAAGATGGGCTTACTGTCACTCTCTCGAGATGATGAGACCCTTGGGAGCTTGAGATGCCATCGAATGGCGCCTAATGATCAGCATAATCGGAGGAAAGATTGTGTGACATTGAAAGAGGTGACAATTGTTGAACATGTTTGGGTGCTTGTGTTCTTGTGGAGTTGATGCTACTTTCAGATTAGCTACCTGACTAGTCGATTGCACGAGGGGATCCAACATATTTCATTCTTACAGGTTGTGATACCTGCATAGACATGGGATATATGTCAGAGACAAGATTCTTCTGTATTGATCAAGACAGTTGATGTGAAGGTTGTTTATGATGAGGACAACATTAAAGATTTGGTTTAGAAGTTTTCTGAGGGGTGTGTTGTCGAGGATGACAACCATTTTGACGTGGGGGAGGATGTCAAGCCCTTAGGCTAGGCACCTGAGCACGCCTGAGTTAGGCTGAGTCGAGTTCGGTGGAACGACTTGGTTGGCATGAAAGGTGCGCCCAAGACAAGTTCGATGGAAAGACTTTGGTGAGACGTGTGCACGAAGAACATACATGAGATTAGTGCAATTATTGGAACAAATTTGAGAGTCAGCAGAACAAGGGTGCCTACCCGAGGCGCACCTGACTGAAGACAAGGTGTGGTCAGCGTAGATGAGCCTGATTGAGACGAGGGGTGCCCTGCTGAGATGTGTCTGCCCGAGTTGCGAAGGTAACCAACTGAGGATGAGACGCAAAAGCACACGACCGACAGTGAATTGAAGGAAAGTTTGTATGCGACAAATGATGCGACATAATTTGGAGTTTATGGTAGGCTCGAACGAAGGAAGGTCAACTCGAACACCTAACCGATACGTCCCTTGGAAGAGACACGAGTGTTCATGGAGGGTGACTTATATATATAAGATGATAGGAGAGGAGTTAGAACATCAATCAACCAAAGATCATCAACCTGTCATCGCAAGAAAAGGAGGCAACGAAGGAAGAAGAGAATTGGGTCTCACGAAGGAGCTTGCTCTCTAAAGGAAGCGATCGAAGAAATTTGTGCAAGCTTGTGGAATGAAGTATTGCTGAGGGTGGCACACCATGGGGTATTTGTGTATTGAGGTTGTGTGTAGGTCGAAGGGTCACAACATGGTTATTTATTGGGTTTGGTTGTGGGTTGCTAGTTGAAGGGTTGTAACTTGGTTATTGTATATTTGTATCTATGAAGGGTTGTGGTAGCGAACTGTTTGGAGTTCCTCCCAACCGAAGCAAAGTCCATTATAAACCAAAGTTTTGTGTATTGAATTTTTATAGTGAAAGAGCAGTTGGGAAATTGTTTTGGAAGTTCGCCCTCTCGTTTATTGAAGTGTTATTTATGTACATGATTCGTGTTGTTTATGAATGAATGTGATTATTGTTGAACTTAAGTTAATTGAAGTAAAATGTAATTGATGTTAAGTTTTGAAGTGGCTATTGTAGTGAGATTTGATTGAACACCAATTTTGCAAGAGAAGATATCGGTCTCGGTATAGGATACATGGGCTAGAGGCATAATACGAGCATTAGTAAACTCAAGTTGGTTTCAGCATTGAGGAGAAAGCGCATTGGTGTTGCACACCTCAGGGGACTCTGGAAGTTCATAACTTGGAGGTGCGCCCTAGTGGCGTGACACCCAAATTTTGAGGCTAGACATTGGCTTGCCTAAGGGAAGTTATTTCTAGGAGGGAAACCTCACCATGTTTTGAGGCTTATACCATTCCTTCATGATGACCCTCTATCTTCGAGGGTTTTGTTTACATTTGGTGTACCTTGCATATTTTCTTAGTCTCATTTACCTTGTGGATATCAAGTGACTTTCTTGTACATTTTCTAGGCTAAGGAGTTCGTGTTGCCTTGCCTCTACTTGAGCCAACCCAAAAATATTATCAGTGGAGGTATATAGCTTGCTTGGAGAATGAGATTACAATGTTTGAATTTTTAGCATGCAATAGTAGCCTCCCACTTGTGAATAATTCATGCCAATGGCGGGAATTAGTCTTTTCCTTTTTTTTCTTTTATCCTCTCTATTTTTTCTCGTTTTGTCAATTCTATTTTTGGTCACCTCACTAGTGATCGATTCCCTCCAAGTCATTTTCATGACTCATGAGTAGGGACCAACTTGAGATACTTCTTCCTAGATGGTTCTAGTCAACATGCTCCTTGCCCCTTGTTACTTCCTTGGAACGTTAGTTTTGGTTTTTGCATCTTGAAGATTGCAGCTATGGGATCGCTTAATCATTTATCCAACATATCCTTCCTCTAATATTTTGCTCCTTGACTTAGCTAGTACCACCCTAGTGTCGTAACTAGTTTTTTCTCATTCTATATCTACCCTTTTCTATTGTTTTCGTTCTTCTTTTCTCATTCTTTGAACATCTACATACTCATTTTAGATATTTATGTCTTCTCTATTATGTCACTAGCTCATCACAAGTCACACCATGGTGATTGTATTTCCAATTTTTCCTTCATTGTTGCTTCACCAGTCTTGGTATGTCTTGCACAGTAGCAAGCTACACGTGGGCATAGCTATCTTGTAGTTTCATAGCTATTTCGTGGACTTTGCCACTTTATATGCCCTTTATTTCAATCTATTTTGCAATTGACGAGGTCGCTTGGATGATTGCGAGGAGATATTCTTGTTGATTTTTTGGGTAGCATCGGATGTGCTCTAGATCCGAAATTTTGTGGAGGGGTTAGAATGGTGGAGCAAGAAATGCATTCAAGAAGAAACAAGAATGGTGGAGCAAGAAATGCCTTCTAATAGAAGCAACCCCACTGTATTCTCCACTCATGCCAAAAGGAGAAATAATGCAATGTCTAAAGGTCATTTCCATGGAAAGCCTGGATCTAAGGGAGGAAGGAAGGGCAGGTGCTTTGTTTGCAATAAGTTTGGCCACTATGCAAGGTAGTGTCCAAATAGAAGGCACACATTGCATGATCATGATCACAATCATTCCAGGGGCAACTTCAACAACAACGATCAAAGGAATGGCAGGTCCAATGGCAAAGGAAAAAGGAATGATGGACATCAAGGAAATGGTCAACCCTGCAAGAAATCAAGGAACTCCAGGTATGAAGAATCGAATGTTGTTAAAAATAAGCAAAAAGAGTACTATCTTATATCGACCCTCTCTACTGCCTCTCCTCCAGACACTTTGGGAAATTGGATGATTGATAGTGGTGCCTCAAGGCACTTCACTGTATACAAGGAAGCCCTCTCTAATCTGATAGAAAAAGGAGACAAACTTGGAGATCATCCTTGGAGACAATGCCACCTATCCCGTGAAGGGAGTAAGGAATGTTACCCTTCAATTGAATCAAGGTAACACTATTCATTTGCAAGAAGTACTATATGTACCTGATCTCAAGAAGAACCTGGTGTCCATTTCAGCCATGGAGGACAAAGGATTCAAGGTGGCATTCATCGATGGAAAGGTACATGTTTGGAAAAGAAATTTTAAAGATGCTTTTACTCTTAGGTTCAGGGTTGACACTTTGTATCAAGTTGGAGGAAGTCCATTGGGAGCCATGTCTTGCGACACATCTCTACAATCTGAACTATGGCACCGGAGGTTTGCCCATCTTCATTATAAGGTCCTACCTGATGTGAGACAGATGGTGACAGGTATGCCCGAGTTCAAAGTAGAGCATGAAGGTGTATGTCCGGGATGTGCCGAAGGAAAACTTACAAGGGGACCATTCCCCTCAAGTAATAGCAAGACCACAGATATATTGCAATTGATCCACTTCGACATATTTGGTATGATGCCCGTAAACTCTTTGGGAGGATACTTATATTATCTCACCTTTACGGATGATTATTCTCGCAAGACCTGGATCTACTTCTTGAAGAAGAAGGATGAAGTGTTCCCCTGGTTCCGACACTTCAAAGCCTTAATAAAAAACCAATCCAAGAAGAAAACCATGTTATTGAGGACTGATAATGGGACCGAGTACGAATCCAATGAATTCCATGATTATTGAAGAGAAGTTGGCATTAAGAGGGAGACTACAAGGCCATACACTCCGGAGCAGAATGGTATGGCTGAAAGGAAGAATCGCTCTTTTGTAGAAGCAGTTTGTGGCATGCTTCATGATCAAGGCCTTCCGAACTTCCTATGGGCTGAAGCTGCAAATAGCACCGTGTATGTTCAAAACTGATGCCCTCATTAAGCATTGGACTCCAAGACTCCCGAAGAAATGTTCACTGGAGCTTCTATATATAGTTGAGAAGGATAGGTTGTTCAATTTTGTGATTGGGTTGCAACCATGGGCTCAAGTTGAAGTAAGGAGGCAGAAGGTTTAGTCTCTTGAAGAAGCCATGATTGATGCAAACAAGCTTCTAGATTACCCTGAATGCAAGACATAAGGGAAGGAGCAAGGCAAGAGGAGGAAGAAAGCAGATAAAGGGAAAGAGAAGTTTTCAAAGGAAGATGGAATGAAGTTGGTTGGCTTTCTGAAGGGGGAAGCAACCTCTTGTGTGTTGGTTGTGTAGTGAAGAGCACATGACCAAGCATTTTCCGTTAATGCAGAAGGCGACAACTTTGCAACAAGTCGAAAAGGAAAAGAGAGAACAAGGTTCTCATGCATCAAGCATTATGCAGGTTTTAGGAGCAACTACGGTGAAGGAAGCTACCTTGAAACATGATCCGGAAAGGAGGAAGCTAAATTTCGTAAAGATGGATGTAGTTGGGAGTCCAGCGATGGCTATGTTGGATAGTGGAGCATCTCACAACTTCATGAAGGACGATGTGGCTAGCAGATTGGGATTAAGGTTCGTTCCAACCATGCATCTTTTAAAACGGTGAAGTCAGAAGGAAGCAAAGTCCTTGGAATAGTGATAGATGTTCCGATGAAGATTGGAAGTTGGCAAGGAAAGGTGGACTATGAAGTTGTACTTGGCATAGATCAGTTTATGATTGAGTAAGAGGCTGTGCTAGTACCGCACTTGGGGAAACTATTCATTCATGCAGGAATGATGCAGCCAAAGATCATTCCTACCGTGGGAGCTATGGCATGAGAATGCAAGATGATTGCCATTTGTGTGGAGGTAGGAGAACAGTAATATGAGGTCCATGAAAGGACCCATTTGTGTGGAGGTAGGACAACTGGAGTATGAGTTTCATGAGAGGTTGGATTGGGTGGAGTCCATGCTCATGGTACACTCAAAATTGATAGCAGAATTGTTAGATGGTATTCTAAGTTTATTTAATAGGCCAAAGATGATGGATGCGAGGACTTGCACTGGAGAGTGCGAGGCTGTTGATGCCTGGACTTCTATCGTTGAAGAGTGTAGAGGGTATGAGGATCAACGTGAAGAGGAGTATTTTGATGTGGAGGAAGAAGATGTTGATAGATGGATTGAGAGTGTGGAGTAGGAACCAGACTGAGAAGAGGATGAAGCTGGAGGGATGCCCGTGGGTCATAAAGAAGATGGGCTTACAATCACTCTCTCGAGATGGTGAGACCCTTGGGAGCTTGAGATGCCATTAAATGTCACCTCGTGATGAGCATAATCGAAGGAAAGATTGTGTGACATGGAAAGAGGTGACAATGGTTGTACATGTTTGGGTGCATGTGTTCTTGTGGAGTTGATGCTACAGTGAGATTAGCTACCTCACTAGTCGATTTCACGAGGGAATCCAGCACATGTTATTATTACAGGTTGCGATACATGCATATACATGGGATATATTTCAGAGATGATATTCTTTTGTATCGATGAAGACAAGTTGTTGCGAGGGTTGTTCATGATGAGGACAATCTTTAGGATTTGGTTAAGAAGTTTGCCAAGGTGTTGTCAAGGACGACAACCATTTTGACGTGGGGGAAGATGTCAAGCCCTTAGGCTAGGCACCCAAGCACGCTCTAGTTAGGCCAAGTCGAGTTTGTTTGAATGACTTGGTTGGCACAAAGGGTGTGTCTAAGATGAGTTCGATGGAAACACCTTGGTGAGACGAGCGCATGAAGAACACACCTGAGATGAGTTTGGTGGAATGATTGGAACAAATTTGAGAGTCGGCATGACGAGGGTGCCTAGCCGAGGTGCACCTAACCAAAGACAAGGTGCTCCCAGACAAGATGCGCCTAACTGAAGACAAGGCTTGCCTAGCTAAGACGCACCCGACCAAGTTGCGAAGTTACACGATCGAAGATGAGGCGCGAAAGCACACGACCGATGGTGAACTGAAGGAAAGTTTGTATGTGACAAATTATGCGACATAATTTGGAGTTCATGGTTGGCTCGAACGAAGGAAGGTCGGCTCAAACAACCAACTGACACGTCTCTTGGAAGAGACACGACTGTTCATGGAGGGTGACTCA
The DNA here is from genome assembly GCA_031772625.1 of Pinus tabuliformis. Lineage (NCBI taxonomy): Eukaryota > Viridiplantae > Streptophyta > Pinopsida > Pinales > Pinaceae > Pinus > Pinus tabuliformis. The sequence continues at coordinate 596,346,612 of CM062812.1, read as the reverse complement.
TATATATAACACGATAGGAGAGGAGTTAGAACATCAATCAACATGAAGATCAACAACTTGTCATCGCAAGAAAAGGAGGAGATAACGAAGGAAGAAGAGAGTTGGGTCGCACGAAGGAGCTCGCTCCTTAAAGCAAGTTGTGGAAGGAAGTTGTACAAGCTTGTGGAACACGGTATTGCTAAGGGTGTTACACTGTGGGGTATTTGTGTATTGATGTTGTGTGTAGGTCGAAGGTCCCCAACTTGGTTATTTATTGGGTTTGGTTGTGGGTTGCTAGTTGAAGGGTTGTAACTTCGTTATTGTATATTTGTATCTGTGAAGGGTTGTGGCAGTGAAATGTTTGGAGTTCCTCCCAACCAAATCGAAGTCCATTATAAATTGAAGTTTTATAGTCAAATAGCGGGTGGGAAATTGTTTTGGGAGTTCCCCCTCTGGTTTATTGAAGTGTTATTTATGTACATGATTTGTGTTGTTTATGAATGAATGCGATTATTGTTGAACTTAAGTTAATTGAAGTAAACTGTAAGTGAAGTTAAGTTTTGAAGTGGTTATTGTAGTGAGATTTGATTGAACACCAATTTCACAAGTATAAGATATTGGTCTCAATATAGGGTACATGGGCTAGAGGCATAGTACGAGCATTAGTAAACTCAAGTTGGTTTCACTATTGAGGAGAAAGCGTGCTGGTGCTGCACACCTCAGGGGACTTGGGAAGCTCATAGCTCAGAGGTATGCCCTGGTGGCATTACACCCATATTTTGAGGCTAGACATTGGCTTACTTGAGGGAAGTTATTTCTAGGAGGGAAACCTCATCATGTTTTGAGGCTTATATTTGAAAAGGAGTATATTATAGAGAAGTATGGAGGGTTCATGCAAGGTATGGGTGGATTCTTATCGGAGACGAGGAGAGATGGCCTTGTGTTGTGAAAGGGAAGTCGTATGACTTTCCCACAACACCATCTTTTTGAAGATCATGAAGCAAATGAGCTTACTATCACTTGCTCGAGATGGTGAGACCGTTGGGAGCTTGAGATGCCATTGAATGGTGCCTCATGATGAGCATAATCAGAGCAAATATTGTGTGATATGGAAAGAGGTGACAATGGTTGCACATGTTTGGGTGCCGGTGTTCGTGTGGAGTTGATGCTACGGTCAGATTAGCTACCTGACTAGTTGATTACAAGAAGGGATCGAACAGATTTCATTCTTACAGGTTGCGATACATGCATAGACATTGGATATAGGTCAGAGATGAGATTCTTCTGTATTGATGAAGACAGTTGATGTGAAGGTTGTTCATGATGAGGACAGTCTTCAAGATTTGGTTAAGAAGTTTGTTGAGGGGTGTGTTGTTGAGGACGCCAACCATTTTGACGTGTGGGAGGATGTCAAGTCCTTAGGCTAGGCTCCTGACCATGATTGAGTTAGCCCAAATCGAGTTTGGTGGAATGACTTGGTTGGCACGAAGGGCGTGCTTGAGAGGAGTTCGATGGAAAGACTTTGGTGAGACGAGCACACAAAGAACACACTTGAGATGAGTTTGGTGGAATGTTTGTAAAAAATTTGAGAGTCGACACGATGAGGGTGCCTAGCCGAGGCGCACCTGATTGAAGACAAGGTGCGTCTATCCGAGATACGCTTGAACGAAGAAAAAGCTTGCTTAGCTAAGATGCCTCCTCCTGAGTTGTGAAGGTACACGATCAAGGTTGAGATGTGAAGGCACACGAACGACGTTGAATTGAAGGAAAGCTTGTATGCGACAAATGATGCGACATAATTTGGAATTTATGGTCGACTCGAACACCCAACTGACACGTCCCTTGGAAGAGACACAATTGTTCATGGAGGGTGACTCATATATATAAGATGATAGGAGGGGAGTTAGAACATCAATCAACTGAATATCAACAACTTGTCATCGCAAGAAAAGGAGACAATGAAGGAAGAAGAGAGTTGGGTCTCACAAAGGAGCTCGCTCTCTAAAGCAAGCTACGGAAGGAAGTTGTGCAAGCTTGTGGAATGCAGTATTGCTGAGGGTGGTACACCCTGGGGTATTTGTGTATTGAGGTTGTGTGTAGGTCGAAGGGCCGAAACTTTGTTATTTATTACTTTTGGTTGTGGGTCTCTAGTTGAAGGGTTGAAACTCGGTTATTGTATATTTGTACCTGTGAAGGGTTGTGGCAGTGAACTGTTTGGAGTTCCTCCTAACCGAACCAAAGTCCATTATAATCTGAAGTTTTGTGTATTGAAGTTTTATAGTCAAAGAGCATTTTGGAAATTGTTTTGGGAGTTCCCCCTCTCATTTATTGAAGTGTTATTTATGTACATGATTCGTGTTGTTTATGAATGAATGTGATTATAGCTGAACTTAAGTTAATTGAAGTACACTCTAATTGAAGTTACGTTTTGAAGTGGCTATTATAGTGAGATTTGATTGAACACCAATTTCACAAGTATGACATATCGATCTCAGTATAGGGTACATGTGCTAGAGGCATAGTACCAGCATTAGTAAACTCAAGTTGGTTTACCTTTTAAGAGAAAGTGCATCGGTGCCGCACACCTCAAGGAACTCGGGAAGCTCATAGCTCAGAGGTGTGCCTTGGTGGCGTGACACCCATATTTTGAGGATAGACATTGGCTTGCCTGAGGGAAGTTATTTCTAGGAGGGAAACCTCTCGATGTTTTGAGGCTTATACCATGCCTTCGGGAGGGATATTAAGTGTCTTGATCCTAAAAGATTTCAACCTTTAGGGGACGAACCTCTATATTTGATGGTTTTGTTTACATTTGGCATACCTTGCTTATTGTGTTGGTCTTCTTTACCTTGTGGATGAAAAGTGACTTCCTTGTAAATTTTTCTAGGCTAAGGAGTTGGTCTTGCCTTTGCCTCTACTTGATACAACCCAAAAATGTTATCAGTGGAGGTATATAGCTTGCTTGGACAATGAGATTACCATGTTCGAATTTTTAGCATGCCATAGTAGTCTCCCACTTGTGAATCATTCATGCCAATGGTGGGAAGACATTCTTTTCCATTTTTTTGTTTTTGCCTCTCTCTATATTTTCTTGTTTTGTCAACTCGATTTCCGGTCACCTCACTAGTGATTGATTCCCTCTAAGTCATTATCATGAGTAGGGTCCAACTTGAGATACGTCTTCATAGATGGTTCTAGTCAACATGCTCCTTCCTCCTTGTTAGTTCCTTGGAATGTTGGTTTTGGTTGTTGCATCCTGTAGACTACAGCTATGGGATTGCTTAACCATTTATCCTACACATCCTTCCTCTAATATTATGCTCCTTGACTTAGCTAGTACCACCCTAGTACAATTTTCTATTGTTTTCAATCTTCTTTTCTCATTCTCTCAACATCTACATATCCATGTTAGATATTTTTGTCTTCACTAGTATGCCACTAGCTCATCGCAACTCACACCTTTGCTTGTTTTGTGCTAGCATTGTCTCATGTAGCCTTTGCTTTTGCCTCTAGAGAGTTACTTCTTCTAATGATAGAGCTACCATGGTGATCGTATTTCAAAATCTTGCCTTCATTGGTCCTTCACCAGTCTTCGTATCTCTTGCACCTTAGGTAGTTACACGTGGGCATAGCTATCTCGTAGTTTCATAGCTATTTCATGAACTTTTCCACTTTAGATACCCTTTATTTCCATCTATTTTGCAGTTGACGAGGTTGCTTGGATGATTATGACGATATATTCTTACCTTGGAAACCCCTCAACTTGACTTATGAACACTTTTGGAGGAGTTCTCATCCTATTTAGCCCCTTTTCACATCACACATGTTGACATATGAACTTCTAGAGCCAGACATTGGCTTGGTTGAGGTAATTTATTTCTACGAGAAGAACCTTACCATGTTTTTTGACTTATAACCTAGCTTTGGTGCTTCACTAGTCTTCATATATCTTGCACCCTAGGTAGTTACATGTGGGCATAGGTACCTCTTAGCTTCATAGCTATTTCATCCACTTTGCCACTTTAAATGCCCTTTATTTTTTAATATGGAAATTTCTGCCTTTTATTTTTGATGGTGTTAAAGCAGTGTCAATATGCCCCTTGTTTTCTCGTGTTGATTTTGTTCACCTCGTGTCCTTGTCACGGAGTCAGTGTCACCTTCTACCCTCTTAAAGGTAAAACTCTAACATGACCATTGTCGGATTATAACCTATTTTGGTAGCGATGTTACCATTCTCACATCTTTCGCATCCTTCAAAAAGCTGCAAAATGAAGACAACTCTTTTGTTAAATATAAGTTTTGTATTTGTTTCTCGAAGGCTGTTCTTGGCTGCGAAACTGCGCCGAGAAACCAACTCAACCAACTTTAGGTTCAAGTTGGTCCTTGAACTAGAGGGGGATCCCTCAAGTGTTAAAATTTAGCGTAGATATTCACACTGAACACTTTGACTAGTTAATAAGATCAGAAAGCGTGAAGAGACACTCTCAACAGCCAAACAAAATACATACAGGAAATGTCTAGAATCTAGATAGCGACAATCGTGTGATGTTGAGGGATCAACAGTGATACACTGTCATTCTGATTTACTCATTAATGAAAATAACTTCATGGTGGGATTTCAGTGGGGGGGAGGTGATATTCAACCCAACCTTCCCTGAATACCAACACACCCCCAAATCCATGCAAAAATAAAGATATGGAATTACAAGAAAGAACATACATCAGAAACAAATTATGTCATAAAGCTCAAGCCAAAAACCTTTGATTGAAAATTTTGTAGTAGAAGTCTTTACAAAAAATGTCAGGGTTTTGGCATCAAAATCCAACACCCGCATATTACAAATCAAATAATATATGATAATTACATCTCAAATAATATATGATAATTACATCTGAAAGCTATCACTAGTTTTCTGGAAATAAAAAGAAATAATAAATTAAAATAAAACTAAATCTAGAAATTGATTGCATAATCTCTCAAATTATTGAACTGCTTGAGTCAAATCCCTTGGATCTGGAATAATCTTCCGCTGTTGAAAATGTGAATATGCAGATCTTGATGGCCAAGATATGCTCAACTAACCCTCTATTGCTGATTTTCTGACATTTGTCTTTGACTGATGATTTTTTGCCTTAAAATCTGGGGTTATTGAAACTATCCCTGAAGATCTGTCAACTTTCCTTCCAACCTGGAACTGCTAGTTTCATTTTCCACCTATCCTTTGACTTTAATCCACAAGATCTCCTGTTCTTGATAAGATCGTCGAACCCTGAATGGACTACTGACTGTTTGGTTCTCTGCTTGAAATCCGGAGGCAATCTTTTGACTGCTGATATAACTTCTGGAAATATGGTATCTTTATTAGGTTAGATTCTCTACCACTTGTCTTTCTACTGTCAACTATATCCACATATTTAGTTGCCTTCAAATCGGACCTAGATTTGGTTTATCATTCACTGCCATCTATAATCTAATTGCTTGAAGATATTGAATCTGTACACTTTTCTACCCTTAAATCTGGATCTTCTTGCTTAAATCACTCAAGTACTACTGAATAGAGGAAATAATACTTGTTACCTGCCACATCACATCCCAGCATTCCTCAATTGTATAACTGATCCTTGAATATTTGAATTGACCCTCTAAAAATGATCTTTTGGCATTATGACAGGCTTGATTTTAAATCTGCTACTGGTGCATAATGATGCTTTGTGCCTGTTGACCTCTACTGGTCAACTACCCATGCAGTACCCCCCCCCCTTTTTCTTGGCAAAAAGGGGCAGCACCTGATCAGCATGTCCGTGCCATCCTGCCATCATCAGCAACTTGATCTTTTTGATTGTAAACCCAGTCTGCATGTATTAATTGTAAATAATCTTAGTAGACATGAGTCATGTATGTAATTTGCCTAGGTGGACCTAACTTTCTGATGATAATCTACGTCCCGGAAGGTTTTTCGTCTCACCGATCCATGGATCGGCAGAGTTTTCCTTCAAACCTGACCCCAAAGCCGGGATGGACTTTGTCATTGGAATTTTAGGAAAATCCTAGTGTGTTGATCTGCTAGATTATAGTTGTGTCGCAGAACTGAGTGATTTGTGAGGGTCTATATTAAAGTGGGTTCATCCCTTTGAGATGTAAATTGTAAAAATCATGATGAAATGTGTCTTGAGGGTCGAGAAATGTTTTAAATCCCCTCATGAGTCCTAAGTCCCGGGTCCTAGGTGATGTTTCTGAAGGCTTAGTTCGATGATCCATTTTAAAATGAATTAAAAAATTAAAAAAATGAATAAAAATAATAAAATAAATAAAAATTAAAAAATGAAATAAATAAAAAATAATAAAAAATTAAAAAAAAATAAAAATAAAACAAAAAACCCTAACTAATAAAATAATAATATTTTGAGTGAATAAATCGACGGATGAGATCAAGAGATGTCTTGATCCTCATCAACGGTCGAGATCATTTCTATATGGATCACTCGAACTAGCCGTTGGAGTCATTTCCTTTAAGTAGGGCGCTAGGGGTCAGTTCAGGTTTATCGGATCTGTGAGTCTGTACTGAAAAAGCTCTCTTGTAATCTGATTTTCTGGTTAATAAAAAAGACTTTGGGATCCAAATCGTGCTGGTGTTACTCTCTGGAATTGCTGTGAGATCTTTAATTTTCTGCATATTTCAGTTTTCAGCCATTAATCATAGCTTGTTTTTAGAGTATTGTGAGCACAGGTATCTTGTTCACTTGCTAGGGTTTGAGTGTTTCTAGGGTTTCTGAAATAATGGCAGGTATCTCCATTATTTCCTGAGATCTAGCAGCATTCTCTCTCTCTTTGCTGATGGTTGCTTGAGATGTGCAGGAAAACCTTTTAGTAGAGAATATTGGCGGGCGTTTGGGGAAGTTCTAGGCTGAACCAGCCGACTCCCACAGGCTTTTCTTTGCAGAGCCCAGCTGATTTTGGCCCTGGGATATCTGTCATCAGGGTTACAACCTTTTTTCTGATTTTGGCATTCGACAAATTTGTAAATTGGTGAACTGGCTTACGTTTCCATCCACCGCTGCCGTCTTTCACCGTGCCTGCGTTACCAGTCATCGAAGTGATTTCAAACTGCAATAAGGGCAATCCAGCATTGGTATATACGGGCCAGAAGAGCAGTTTCGGGCCAGTCAAGAGATAAAACTTGGCACGCTGCATCAACGTGAGAACCAAACGTGAATGAGGGTGCGTTCTGTATGGTTCAATCATCCCAGGTATTTCCAAAACCCTGCTGTCTTCATTAACCTGCAAGCACATCACCAAAACTACGAAAAACGTCTCTGAAGCACCTGCGTATATTTCTTTGGGGAAAACACGTAACCTGATATTTCAAATCTTTTCTTTTTTCGGCGTTTGATTCGTTAATGAAATCGTAGATAGCTCAGCATTATGGTTTGCATTTAGTTTGATTGAAATTTTGTTTTAACAGCTAGGGTATTTCTGAAATCGCCGTGCCCATTGCTGTCTCGTGACTCCGTTCTGATGCAGTCCAATTATTTATTTAATACTGTTTATGCACTGTGAAGCAGACGTGAGCATTTTGGGGGTCGTTTTGCCTGCCGTAGTTTTGTTTTATATCAGTTATTTTGCTTGATACGTAGTCACAACTACGGCTTTTCCTCATTTGATTAAACGCGCTATCGATTTCCCAGTTTCTTTTCCGAGCCAGGGTCACGATTTCGTTATTTCTGGGCATCTATTTGCCTGTCGACTGCTTGCACTGTGTGCTGGGTTTGCATCACGCATCGTTCTGATCCTGTCAGCGAAGCCCTCGTCTCATTATCGCATTCAATTTAGGGGTCTTGCTGCCTCTGATATCCATTTGCCCACATACGTTGATATTGCAACTGCGTCGACTGTTTCCAGGCAATTTCTGTGTCTTCAACAAATTTCAAATCGATTTTTTTTACTACTGTTGACTGTGCATCGGACGCATTTAGTTGTTGAGCCCTGCGTTTTTGTGGTTGTGATCGTGTTTGTGTATGTGTTACCCAATTTCGATTTACACCATTGCAGCGTCCTTCATTTACCATTGCATTACTCATCGTATTTACGCTCAGCCATTTGCGTGACTGCGCCTTCTCTTTTGGGTTTGGCCTACGGCCGTGTCTCATTTAAATTTTTGTCCCAGGTTTTGGACGCGTCTGCAATAGTGGTTTTGGTTCATCGAAATTTTGGTTCGATTCATTCCTTAAGGCAGTTGATCCTGTAGCGTATTTTAGCTTAGGTCATAGGTTCGATCGAATTTTTTTTTTTTTTACGTTTTGTATTGTTTCATATCAGTCACGTTTTGCTTGTTTTTCTTTTTAAATAGTTTCATTTCATTGCCAATAGCTTCATATAAAAAAAATATATATATATAGATTAAAATGCATTTCATTTTTTAGATTTTGAAATTAAATTTTTATTTTTATTTTTTTAGTTTTTTTAATTCGTTTACTTTTAGTATAGTTTTAGATTTTCATTTTCATTTTCAAATATTAATAAAAAATCAAAAAAAAAAAAAAATGTTTATGTTTTAAAGTTAGGATTAGTTTTACTCTTAATATAGTTTAGTTTTAGAATAATTTCTAGATTTTCTTTTTTTTTTAGATTTCATTTAAAAAAAAAATATATATATATTTAGGATTGGCATTTTGCTGGAAAATTTAGCTTTAAATCTTTTTGCCTGAAAATATTGTGGAAAATTCTTTTTGTCAAAACTCAGTTATTTGAGAAATTTTTATGCTGAGATTTAAAGTTATTGATGTGGAATGAATGCTTTACATGAATGATTATCTTGACGTGGTATCTGGTTAATAATTGGTGATTTATAATTGTGTTATTACTCTCCTAATTACTGGATATCATTATTGAGTTCCATGATCTTTGTGGTTTTACTGAATATTTAAGCATTGTTCTGGCTATTTGATGATAAGTGATTGTTGTTCATGGTTTTATATTCTATATCAGCTAACAAGTAATCGCTTTAAAGGCACTGGTCCGCTAAATCAAATCATCTTAGGGCTTGCCATATCGTGTCTCCCACCCAACTAGTCGATAGTTGGTTTCCTTCACCTTGTAGGGTCTACCCCCCTTAGCCGCAGGAGACAGGCTTAAACGGAGGGATCGGGGATAAGAGTGACAGCCCCCGGTCTGAGCGTTGTCGTGTCAATCCGCGCGACAACATTTTTTGGCGCCGTTGCCGGGGACACTTTGTTCTCGGTGTTTCAACGACTTTTCATTTATCTTCTCTTTCTCATCTCTCAGTTGAGCTGGCATATTCAATATTTTTGGCATCTTTTCATCCCATATCAGCAGCATCTCTTCGGTTTGTTTCTTGTTTGGGTGGCGACTCCACTTTCTTATTTTTCCCAGACAAGAAGCCTGCCGCATATCTGTTTGTTGATTGCTTCTCGGATCTTAGAATCAGATTTATTGTTCAAGTGGCGACTCCACTTCTCTCATCTCTTAATTTTCTTGAGCAGAAATCTCTTTCTATCATCCATTTGATCCCTTGTTGTTCATCATGGATTATTCATGTAAACCATGTCATTTTACTGACAATCTCCATGATCTTCCGAAAGAGGCCATTTCTAAATTATTTAAGTTCTCGGGTGATGATCCGGTCGCTGTTAGACATCATTTAAACATGTTTACTTGCGTAATGATCATATATTGTAGACTTCCTCAATATAATCATGAAGATTTCAAGATGCGTCTTTTTGTCCATTCTTTAGAGGGTGATGCCTTGAATTGGTTTAATAATTTTCCTAATGATTTTTTCACTTCTTTACAAGACATTCTCAATGCTTTTAAACATAGATATGATAGTTCAAACAGCTTGCCTTCTACCTCTAAAATTGTGCAAACGAAAGAAAGTAATCTTATAAAAAATCCAGCTGTTGAAGAAAGTTTTCAAGATCAGAATGTGTCATCCACCGGAAATATCGCAGACCAAGTTCATGATAGTGAAAAATCAGGGACAAATGACAATGAAAAGGAAGAGCAAAAGCAAATTATACAAGATCTAATGGAGGCTAATCAAACTAATTATGTCAATGACGTGAGAACTTTGTGCACCCACCTTGAAAAACGTAACAGGGAGATAGATATTATGCAAAATCAGCATGCTAAGGAAATTGAGGCCATGAAAATTAAATATGAAACAGAAATTAGAAGCATGCAAAGCAAGATGTCAGTCTTAGAGGAAAATATGGTGACCATGAAAGTTGTTCATGATAGGGAAATTGACTCTATGACGTTCAATCATAACAATCAGTTCGCTGACATGCAAGCGAATCATAAAGAAGAAATAAATTTCATGCAGCATTGCTTGATGAACTTAAAGGAAAAGAATGATAAAGTAATAAAACACATGCAAGAACACCATGCCATACAAATCAGTGCTATAAGGGATGAATGCTCTAGTCAGATGGATGCCATTAGAATACAGGTTCAAAAGTTTCAGCAATTGGAAGATGAAAGAAACCAGATGACATCAATAGATCAGGAACCTTCTCATTTGTTGCAACAAGCTCCATCTTATTATGAGGAGGTTATTAGTTCAGTTGAAAGATGGTTGATTGAAGATGGACTTAAGAATGATAAAGATCAGATGCGGGCTAAAGAAAGACATATCACGCATACTTCATCTGATAGTTTTGAGACAGAAAGTTCCAGATCATCAGTAATTCATCCTGCCAGAAAGAAAAAGCGCAAGAGAAAGAAAATGAGAAGAAGATTTGACGCATCAGACGGCCGCGAGCAGCTTGATTTTCGGATAGGAAAAAGTCCCACCATATGCAAAATTGGACATGGCACATCCGACAAGCAGCCGACAGATTTGCCTGAAAGCAGGCAAATGCTCAGTATGCACTATATTGAACACATCTGATGCCGTGGGGCATTTTTTGTATTGTATTTCTAACTCTACTCCTCGTCTTTTCAGCATTTCATTTCTGTTTTAGGATTAGATTTACTTTTCATGTTATTAGATAGTTAATAAATGAAGAGCTTTTATCTTTCCTGTGCTTAATGTATATGATGATTTTTGGATGGACGCTACTTATTTTTGTGTTGTATGGATGCAGATTCTGGATTCTCACATTCCTGCAAGCAGCAACGTGTCCCCAAGTAGAGCCAGATGTTGACCTCTACTGGTCAACTACCCATGCAGTACCCCCCCCTTTTTCTTGGCAAAAAGGGGCAGCACCTGATCAGCATGTCCGTGCCATCCTGCCATCATCAGCAACTTGATCTTTTTGATTGTAAACCCAGTCTGCATGTATTAATTGTAAATAATCTTAGCAGACATGAGTCATGTATGTAATTTGCCTAGGTGGACCTAACTTTCTGATGATAATCTACGTCCCGGAAGGTTTTTCGTCTCACCGATCCATGGATCGGCAGAGTTTTCCTTCAAACTTGACCCCAAAGCCGGGATGGACTTTGTCATTGGAATTTTAGGAAAATCCTAGTGTGTTGATCTGCTAGATTATAGTTGTGTCGCAGAACTGGGTGATTTGTGAGGGTCTATATTAAAGTGGGTTCATCCCTTTGAGATGTAAATTGTAAAAATCATGATGAAATGTGTCTTGAGGGTCGAGAAATGTTTTAAATCCCCTCATGAGTCCTAAGTCCTGGGTCCTAGGTGATGTTTCTGAAGGCTTAGTTCGATGATCCATTTTAAAATGAATTAAAAAATTAAAAAAATGAATAAAAATAATAAAATAAATAAAAATAAAAAAATGAAATAAATAAAAAATAATAAAAAATTAAAAAAAAATAAAAAATAAAACAAAAACCCTAACTAATAAAATAATAATATTTTGAGTGAATAAATCGACGGATGAGATCAAGAGATGTCTTGATCCTCATCAACGGTCGATATCATTTCTACATGGATCACTCGAACTAGCCGTTGGAGTCATTTCCTTTAAGTAGGGTGCTAGGGGTCAGTTCAGGTTTATCTGATCTGTGAGTCTGTACTGAAAAAGCTCTCTTGTAATCTGATTTTCTGGTTAATAAAAAAGACTTTGGGGTCCAAATCGTGCTGGTGTTACTCTCTGGAATTGCTGTGAGATCTTTAATTTTCTGCATATTTCAGTTTTCAGCCATTAATCATAGCTTGTTTTTAGAGTATTGTGAGCACAGGTATCTTGTTCACTTGCTAGGGTTTGAGTGTTTCTAGGGTTTCTGAAATAATGGCAGGTATCTCCATTATTTCCTGAGATCTAGCAGCATTCTCTCTCTCTTTGCTGATGGTTGCTTGAGATGTGCAGGAAAACCTTTTAGTAGAGAATATTGGCGGGCGTTTGGGGAAGTTCTAGGCTGAACCAGCCGACTCCCACAGGCTTTTCTTTGCAGAGCCCAGCTGATTTTGGCCCTGGGATATCTGTCATCAGGGTTACAGCCTTTTTTCTGATTTTGGCATTCGACAAATTTGTAAATTGGTGAACTGGCTTACGTTTCCATCCACCGCTGCCGTCTTTCACCGTGCCTGTGCTACCAGTCATCGAAGTGATTTCAAACTGCAATAAGGGCAATCCAGCATTGGTATATACGGGCCAGAAGAGCAGTTTCGGGCCAGTCAAGAGATAAAACTTGGCACGCTGCATCAACGTGAGAACTAAACGTGAATGAGGGTGCTTTCTGTATGATTCAATCATCCCAGGTATTTCTAAAACCCTGCTGTCTTCATTAACCTGCAAGCACATCACCAAAATTACGAAAAACGTCTCTGAAGCACTCGCGTACATTTCTTTGGGGAAAACACGTAACCTGATAATTCAAATCTTTTCTTTTTTGGGCTTTCGATTCGTTAATAAAATCGTAGAGAGCTCAGCATTATGGTTTGCATTTAGTCTGATTTAAATTTTGTTCTAACAGCTAGGGTATTTTTGAAATCGCCGTGCCCATTGCTGTCTCGTGATTCCGTTCTGATGCAGACCAATCATTTATTAAATACAGTTTATGCACTGTGAAGCAGACGTGAGCATTTTGGGGGTCGTTTTGCCTGCCGTAGTTTTGTTTTATATCAGTCATTCTGCTTGATACGTAGTCACAGCTACGGCTTTTCCTCATTTGATTAAACGCACTATCGATTTCCCAGTTTCTTTTCCGAGCCAGGGTCACGATTTCGTTATTTCTGGGCATCTATTTGCCTGTCGACTGCTTGCACTGTGTGCTGGGTTTGCATCATGCATCGTTTTGATCCTGTCAGCGAAGCCCTCGTCTCATTATCGCATTCAATTTAGGGCTCTTGCTGCCTCTGCTATCCACTTGCCCGCATACGTTGATATTGCAACTGCGTGGACCATCTCCAGGCAATTTCTGTGTATTAAACAAATTTCAAATCGATTTTTCTTACTGCTGTTGACTGTGCATCGGACGCATCCAGTTATTGAGCCCTGCGATTTTGTGGTCGTGATCGTGTTTGTGTATGTGTTACCCAATATCGATTTACACCATTTGAGCGCCCTTCATCTGCCATTGCATTAAGCATCGTATTTATGCCCAGCCGTTGGCGTGAGTGCGTCTTTTCTTTTGGGTTTGGCCTGCGGCCGTGTCTCATTTAAATTTTTGTCCCAGGTTTTGGACGCGTTTGCAATAGTGGTTTTGGTTCATCGAAATTTTGGTTCGATTCATTCCTTAAGGCAGTTGATCCTGTAGCGTATTTTAGCTTAGGTCATAGGTTCGATTGAATTTTTTTTTTTTTTACGTTTTGTATTGTTTCATATCAGTCACGTTTTGCTTGTTTTTCTTTTTAAATAGTTTCATTTCATTGCCAATAGCTTCATATAAAAAATATATATATATATATAGATTAAAATGCATTTCATTTTTTAGATTTTGAAATTAAATTTTATTTTATTTTTTTTTAGTTTTTTTAATTCGTTTACTTTTAGTATAGTTTTAGATTTGAAATTTTCATTTTCAAATATTAATAAAAAATAAAAATAAAAATAAAAAAAAATGTTTATGTTTTAAAGTTAGGATTAGTTTTATTCTTAATATAGTTTAGTTTTAGAATAATTTTCTAGATTTTCTTTTTAGATTTTATTTTAAAAAAAAAAAAAAAAAATAAAAAATTTAGGATTGGCATTTAGCTGGAAAATTTAGCTTTAAATCTTTTTGCCTGAAAATATTGTGGAAATTTCTTTTTGTCAAAATTCAGTTATTTGAGAAATTTTTATGCTGAGATTTAAAGTTATTGATGTGGAATGAATGCTTTACATGAATGATTATCTTGACGTGGTATCTGGTTAACAATTGGTGATTTATAATTGTGTTATTATTCTCCTAATTACTGGATATCGTTATTGAGTTCCATGATCTTTGTGGTTTTACTGAATATTTAAGCATTGTTCAGGCTATTTGATGATAAGTGATTGTTGTTCATGGTTTTATATTCTATATCATCTAACAAGTAATCGCTTTAAAGGCACTGGTCCGCTAAATCAAATCATCTTAGTGCTTGCCATATCGTGTCTCCCACCCAACTAGTCGATAGTTGGTTTCCTTCACCTTGTAGGGTCTACCCCCCTTAGCCGCAGGAGACAGGCTTAAACGGAGGGATCGGGGATAAGAGTGACAGCCCCCGGTCTGAGCATTGTCGTGTCAATCCGCGCGACAACAGTGCCCATACTTTCAACCAGTGTTTTTTAAAAATTGTCACATTTGATTTGGCTTTGCCTCGAATCTTCCTTGTCTCTATCCTTGGGCTTCTTTGCAAATTCACAGAGCACCAAGTGCCAATATCATCTGAGAATTCTTTGGTGTCTGCAAGTCCTAATCCAATGAACTTGCAGGTTGCTCTGTCGAGTTATAAAAACCCTGATTCTAAGGAACATTCAACTGCTCTTCTTTTGCCATGCTTACACTTGACTTAGATGAATAGAATTAGGGAAAAGAAGCAAAAGAAGTATTGAAACTACTCTTGATGACTATTTAAGAAGTCAAGTCCTCGTAAATTCTAATGATAATAGATGAAGGTTGCTAGACACTCCATTTTCATACTTCTGAGGAG
This sequence comes from Pinus tabuliformis, assembly GCA_031772625.1. Lineage (NCBI taxonomy): Eukaryota > Viridiplantae > Streptophyta > Pinopsida > Pinales > Pinaceae > Pinus > Pinus tabuliformis. The sequence continues at coordinate 596,331,589 of CM062812.1, read as the reverse complement.
GCTGTAAATCATTCTTGGAAACAAAATTACTGTCTTCGAGTTTTGGATAAGTAGGTTCCCAAAACTTTTCCTTTGTATCTTACAACAGTGTTGCATAAGACACTTGAAACCAATAATTATCCTGAATATCCTTTAGGCTTATGGCCCAAAATGCATGATTTGAAATTCTGCAGCTATGCTTTTATTTATTTTTTAGTTTAATTCAAGGTTATCTCCATCAGCTTCACTGCAACCTCTTTCCCATCATAAATTCTTCTGCAAACAGACCCAAATGTGTTTTGGGCATGTTGACATTACTTTTGGCACTTGATTATTTCATTGGCATCTGAAGTTCATTAATTATCTCAGGTTTGAATCATCTTGAACTTGGCTTCAAAGGAGTAATCCGTTTATCCAAACCTTCAATGATTTCTGTTATCCATAAATGTGTAAAACTATTACCTAAGAACATAGATCTATATCATGGTGATGCCATTTCATTTTTAATGTGCACTATTTTGGATTTTGCTGTCTATAGGAATAATACGATGCCACAGAGAATTCAGAGTATATGAGCTTCTCCAATGAAGGCCAACATGAGTTAATGTATGGCTTTTAGAATCTATTGCTGCAAATTTTCAAATGCAATGCATATCTTTCGACTGGCACCTTGGTATTCTATTTTATTGATCGACATTCTAAAAACTGCTTACGTTATGTCTCTCCTTTCCATCCAGCTAAAACCTTTCACACTAGTTGCTGTTATTTTTGCTAAATGTGTAGGATGCTTATAGTGCATGAAAACCTCTCATGGATTCATTTGAAAAGTCCTCAAAAACGCCCCTTGCAAGCTTGAAATGCTCTTTACCTTGTAATCAAGACTAAAATATTCTTGCAAACAAATTCATGAAGGTTTTGCCTCTCACTTAATCGTTGAAACTTGAAAGTGAAACAATTAGCCAATAGCTTTTATAAACAAATCCAACTCTGGAAATATATGCTTCTCACCTATAGACCTCTTAACTGGAGCTTCTTTGGTTTTAGACATTGAATTGATCTGACCATATTACTATTCTTCAACTAGAAAGACTCATCTGTATGTGTCATCGGATTTAATTTCTCCACACTTCAACTATTTCCTTGATTATCTTTGGGCTCTTCAAGAGTTTTGGATTCTCTGCAATCCAGTTAAGAACAATCTTAACTTTTTCATGGGTTTAAAAACTGAATAGATATAGGCGAGTATATGCCTCAGTGCCAGGGTACTGCAAGAATCTTTTTCCAACAATGGCAGTTTTACCAATAACTATACTTGTGCCATAATCAAGCAAAATTCCCTATGCAACATGAACAGCTGGATGAATATCTATCATAAAGACCTTCCTTTTGCAATTTTAACTGTCAGGACCAACATTCGTTGCTATTGACCTCATAATGCATGTACAACATATAACAGGTAAGAACAATTCATCAAAGTTCTTCAGGTTGCCTAAACAGAGTTTGATGATCCCAAAGGTACTGGAGCACTTGCCAAGCTATTTAGTAACAATAAAGATGCAGAAATCCTCTTTCAACGGTAGTGGTCATCACTCAACCATGGCTTTTCAAAAATGACTTGAGAAGTCAGCTTATTCCTGTTCCTGAAAAAACTCAATCTGAACCGCAAAACTGGATGCCAGGAGAAAACAATTCTTAAAACCTTATACCTTTCTGTGTGTACAAACCCTTGATGCTGATAGTCTGCAAAAAAATCAGTCTCTCTGTCTTCTTCCGTTGCTAAAGCAACTACATCTTTCTTCACTCCTTGAACCTTTTCCAAGGCAGATTCCACAGTGCTAGAGCAAGAAGTGCATGTCATTCCTTTTATGCAAAGAGGTCATACAACTATTGCAGATCTCTCATCAACATCATCGTTTATCAAGGTGGCTTCAAAGCCAACATTTCCCTAATCGATTCATCCTTGTGTTGAACATGGCTTGTCAAATTGCCTGTGTTGAAGAACTCGTTTACCCCCTATCCACTATTCGGAAATAGTCTCTTTACTGCAATTGCATATTTCACATAAATCATCTGTGCAAATAGTAAATAGTGCACATACATTGCCTCTGATGCATCCCTGTGACAATTTTCGGATGTGGTTCTTCTCTTTCTCATCCTGGCAGGAAACATTGGGATCACTTCTGTTATTCAAGAGGGTATGCAAATTCTGAGGTAGACCCTTGCTCAATCACCAAGTACTCGAGCTTTAAGCATGAGACCCCTCATTTCACTTTTCCAAGTCTGTGTATGCATCTTCTTGAACATTGCTGTTGAGTGAAAATCCTAGTCTGAAATTAGTTGCAAAACTTTCATGTGCATATAGTACATGATATTCTCCATCTAAATAATTTTCATTAAAACTTTCCTGTTGTAGACGATTACATATTCACGCATCATCCACCATTGGCGCCTAAAGATCGAAAGCTTCTCATATAACTAATTTACAAAGTATATGAATCCACGTTCTGGAATTTCAAGCTATCTTTTACAAACTTTGGAAAGGGACTCAAGTGAATCCTTTCTGCAAAATTTGCCATTGAAATTTCCTTTCCAACAATTGTCAAAAGTCCAAAATATGCTTTAAGTTGTCGTTCTCATGGGGAAGATGAGATGCTCTGCATTTGTCGTTCTCATGGGGAAGATGAGATGCTCTGCATTCGAGACATGGCCACATAAAGAAACTCGTTGCCACCTTTAAACTTGTCTGGCAGAATTAGCTCCTGCACTGTCATTGTAAACCACGACTGGATTGCAGGACGGGGTGAACAGTAAGCAGTTTTTAGAGCTAGGGGTCCACAATTCTCCACAGAATGCCACGTAGGGAAATGTGGTTTGATAAAACAGTCAATTGCGAACCCTCCCCTTCGTTAAGTGTTGAACAAATTGGGGGGTCCACAATTCAACTATGGCCATGGATTTTCCTTGACATTCTTGGATCATTGACACTTCGCGATATCCCTGTTCTCATTGACAAGGAATGTTGGGTTTTGACAAAATGGAAACACACTATATATTTTCATATATGAGAGTATATCCCACATCGCAAAGACAAAAACCTCCAACCCACTTTATATACTCAGGTGCATATGGATGTAACCAATGCGTTGGGCACCCTTTAGCTCCTCTCTTGGCTTGGTGCTCTGAGTATTGAGCTTTGACTTGGCTTGTGATTTGACTGCTTGGTGGACATCGATAACAAATATGGGAGAGAATAAGGACTTGGAGATCAGGCTTTTAAGCCTAATATTTTGCATTAATTTTATATTTTAAATAAAACATTTTATAAAAATATATAACTATAATTTTATAAAATTAAATTTATTTAAAATTAAAATTATTATTAAAATAACCCAATCAATTTGTATACAGATGATTTTGCCACTGAAGTTCACATGTGATTGAGAGTCTGGGCAGGAAACTGGTTGACACCATAAAAAAATTTTGTAACATTTTGAAGAGGTCAAAATATGTTACAACAATAAGTATAATATTTCTAACTATTTTTCCTTTGTTTTTATGCGTTCACTGATGCTTGCTTCTTAACAACATTCCTATCCATTTTTTAAAGCATGGACACCCCATCTTATGGGTTGGACACGTTTTGGCCAAGGACTCTTTGGGATGACTCTATGATTTTTCAAGTGGTGACAAATTTCGTAAGGCAATTTCATAGGTGGTAGTACACATATCTCAAGGCGTTAGTGACATTATTCGAGGCACATTTGGGCAACTTTTGCATGCATGGACATCCTCGTTACATGCTAGGTGCTCAACTTGTGTAACTACATCCCTTGTTTTTTCGTCTTGATTTTATGCACCTTCTATCCTTGCTAAGTAGCCGATGTAACCTTCTTCCTAGAGGTAAAACTATAACATAGTCATTGTAGGATTGTATCTTATTTTGGTATTGAGATTACCATGTTCACATCTTTCTTATCCTTCATCAAGCTCCAACATCAAGACATCTGTTTTGTTCAGTGAATTATAATTATCGTAATTTTAACTATTCTTCCTTGGCTTTTTACGTTTCATTTATGCTTCTTGCTTAACACTACCCTTATCTAGCTTGTTAAGCATGGACCCTATTTTATGTATTCGAAACGTTTTGGGATGGACAATGGGAGATGATTCTATGATTGTTCATGAGGCATCACATCTCATGGGGAAATTTCATTGTTGACATGGTAATACACATATGTGACGACATTGGTCACATCATTCAAGGGCCATTTAGGCAAATTTTGTGTGCATGGGCATCCTCTTGACATTCCATGTTGAATATCCTTGAATGACCTCCTATTGCATCATCTTTCTAGCTATTTTGCACAGGAATAGAGCTTTCAACATATTTCGTTCTTTTCATTTGACGCATGTGGGCCTGCCACTGTCAAGCCCTCAGGCTTAGACGCTCGAATGTGCTTGAGTTAGTCCGAGTCAAGTTTGGTGGAACGACTTGGAGGACGCAAAGAGTGCACCTGAGATGAGTTCGGTGTAATGACATTGGTGAGATGACTACACCAAGAGCGCGCCCAAGATTAGTTCGGTGGAAGAATTGGAATGAGTTGGTGAGTCGACATGTCAAGGGTACCCAACCGAGGCATGCTCTATCAAAGACAAGGCGTGCCCATCCAAAGACAAGGTGCACCCAACCGAGACACGCCTATCCGATTTGTGAATGCACACAACTGAGGATGAACGTGAAGAGGAGTATATTGCAGAGAAGTATGGAGGGTTCATACTAGGTATGGGTGGATTCTTCTCAAAGACGAGGAGAGATGGCCTTGTGATGTGGAAAGGGAAGTCGTATGACTTCACCATACCATCATCATTTTGAAGCTCATGAAGGAGATGTGATTACTGTCACTTGCTCGAGATGGTGAGACCCTGGGAGCTTGAGATGCCATTGAATGGCGCCTCATGATGAGCATAATCAGAGGAAAGATTGTGTGACATGGATAGAGGTGACAATGGTTGCACATGTTTGGGTGCATGTGTTCTTGTGGAGTTGATGCTATGGTCAGATTAGCTACCTGACTAGTCGATTGCATGAGGGGATCCAACACATGTCATTCTTATAGGTTGCGATACATATATGTTAGAGATGAGATTCTTATGTATTTATGAAGACAGTTGATGTGAAGGTTGTTCATGATGAAGACAACCTTCAAGATTTGGTTAAGAAGTTTGTCGTGGGGTGCGTTGTCAAGGACGAAAACCATTTTGACGCCCCAGAGGTTGTCAAACCCTTGGGCTAGGCAATAGAGCACACCTGAGTTAGGCCGAATCTAGTTCTATGGAACAACTTGGTTGGCACGAAGGGCGTGCCCGAGGAGAGTTCAATGGAAGGACTTTGGTGAGACGAGCGCACAAAGAACAAACCTGAGATTAGTTTGGTGGAATTATTGGAACAAATTTGAGAGTCGGCACGACGAGGGTACCTAGCAGAGGTGCACCCGATAGAAGACAAGGCGAGTCTAGCCGAGACACGTGCGAGCGAAGACAAGGTGTGCAGAGATGAGATGTGCCCGATCGAGTTGTGAAGGTACACGATCGAGGATGAGAAGCGAAGGCATACGACCGACGATGAACTGAAGGAAAGTTTGTATGCGACAAATGATGCGACATAATTTGGAGTTTATGGTCGGCTAAAATGGAGGAAAGTTGGCTCAAACGCCCAATCGACACGTCCCTTGGAAGTGACACGCCTATTCATGGAGGGTGACTCATATATATAACATTATAGGAGAGGAGTTAGAACTTCAGTCAACCGAAGATCAATAACTTGTGATCACAAGAGAAGGAGGTAAAGAAGGAAGAAGAGAGTTGGGTCTTAGAAAGGAGCTCGCTCTCTAAAGCAAGTTGTGAAAGGAAGCTGTGCAATCTTGTGTAATGAAGTATTTCCGAGGGTGGCACACTGTGGGGTATTTGTGTATTGAGGTTGTCTGTAGGTCGAAGGGCCGCAACTTGGTTATTTCTTGGGTTTGGTTGTGGTTTGCTAGTTGAAGGGTTGTAACTCGGTTATTGTATATTTGTATCTGTGGGGGGCGACCTTCTATCTTCGATGGTTTTTTTTTTTAAATTTGGCATACCTTGCTTATTGTATTAGTCTCCTTTACCTTGCTTATTACAAGTGACTTTCTTGTAAATTTTCTAGGCTAAGGAGTTGGTGTTGTCTTTGCCTCTGCTTGAGCCAACCCAAAACTATCATCAATGGAGGTATAAAGCTTGCTTGGACAATGAGATTACCATGTTTGAATTTTTAGCATGCAATAGTAGTCTCCCACTTGAGAATCATTCATGCCAATGGCAGGTATCAGTCTTTTCCATTTTTTTCTTTTTTCCTCTGTCTCTATATTTTCTCGTTTTGTCAACTCTATTTTTTGTCACCTCACTAGTGATTGATTCCCTCTATTCTTCCTTGGGTTTTTGCATTTCATTTTTGCTTCTTGCTTAACACTAATCTTATCTGTCTTGTTAAGCATGGGCCCCATTTTATATATTTTTCATGTTTTGGCTTGGGACAATGGGAGATGATTATATGATTGTTTAGGTGGCATCACCTTTCATGGGGAAATTTCATAGTTGACATGGTAGTATACATACGCGATGACATAGGTTGCATCATTCAAGGCCCGTTTAGGCAAATTTGCATGCATGGGCATCCTCTTGATATTCCATGTTGAATATCCTTGAACGACCTTCTATTTCATCACCTTTCTAGCTATTTTTCACTGGAATAGAGCCCCAAACCCTTTGCGGACACATCCTCTTGCTATTTGCGAACATGTGGCTTCATTATTTCTGACTTGGAGAGGGTCATTTCATAATTTTTGGAGGTCACTTGCAGGATTTTTAGGATATATTCTTATGTTTGAAACCTCTCCATGGACTCATGAGCTAATTTGGTGGAATGACTTTGGTGAGACGGGCAGACGAAGAGCGTGCCCAAGATGAGTTCGGTTGAACAATTGGAATGACTTGGTGAGTCGTCACGACAAGGGTACGCAACCGAGGCACGCTCTATCGAAGACAAGGCACACATAACCAAAGACAAGGTGCGCCCATCCGAAACACGCTCGTCCGATTTGTGAATGCACACGACTCAGGATCAACATGAAGAGGAGTATATTGCAGAGAAGTATGGAGGTTTCATACTAGGTATGGGTGGCTTCTTCTTGGAGACAAGGAGAGATGGCATTGTGATGTGGGAATGGAAGTCGTATGACTTCCCCACACCATCATCTTTTTGAAGCTGATGAAGGAGATGGGCTTACTGTCACTTGCTCGAGATAGTTAGACCCATGGGAGCTTGAGATGCCATTGAATGGCGCCTCATGATGAGCATAATTGGAGGAAAGATTGTGTGACATAGAAAGAGGTGACAATGGTTGCACATGTTTGGGTGCATATGTTCTTGTGGAGTTGATGCTACGGTCAAATTAGCTACCTGACTAGTCGATTGTATGAGGGGATGCAACACATGTCATTCTTACAGGTTGTGATACATGCATAGACATGGGATATATGCCAGAGACGAGATTTTTCTTTATTGGTGAAGACAATTGATGCAAAGGTTGTTCATGATGAGGACAGTCTTCAAGATTGTTTAAGAAGTTTGTCGATGGGTGTGTTGTCGAGGAAGACAACCATTTTGACGTGGGGGAGGTTGTCAAGCCCTTAGGCTAGGCACCCAAGCACGCCTGGGTTAGGCTGAGTCGAGTTCAATGGAACGACTTGGTTGGCACGAAGGGCGCGCCTGAGACGAATTCGATGGAAAGACTTTGGTGAGACGAGCGCACAAAGAACGCACTTGAGATGAGTTTGGTGGAATTATTGAAACAAATTTGAGAGTCAGCACAACAAGTGTGCCTGGCCGAGGCGCACCCGACCGAAAGCACATTGCGAAAGGAAGCTGTGTAAGCTTGTGTAACGAAGTATTACCGAGGGTGGTACACTGTGGGGTATTTGTGTAGTGAGGTTGTTTGTAGGTCGAAGGGCTGCAATATGGTTATTTATTGGGTGAGTTTGTGGGTTGCTAGTTGAAGGGTTGTAACTCAATTAATGTATATTTTTATTTGTGAAGGGTTGTGGCGACAAATTGTTTGGAGTTCCTCCCAACCAAACCGAAGTCCATTATAAACCGAAGTTTTGTGTATTGAATTTTTATAGTCAAAGAGCAGTTGGGAAATTGTTTTGGGAGTTCCTTGTCTCGTTTATTGAAGTGTTATTTATGTACATGATTCATGTTGTTTATGATTGAATGCGATTATTATTGAACTTAAGTTAATTGATGTAAACTGTAATTGAAGTTAAGTTTTGAGGTGGCTATTGTAGTGAGATTTGATTGAACACCAATTTCACCATTGAGGATAAAGTGCTAGTGTTGAACACCTCAGGGGTCTCAGGAAGCTCATAAATTAGAGGCGCCCCCTGGTGGCGTGACACCTAGATTTTGAGGCTAGACATTGGCTTGCCTAAGGGAAGTTATTTCTAGGAGGGATACCTCACCAAGTTTTGAGGCTTATACCATGCCTTCGTGAGGGTTATTGGGCCTCTTGATCCTAAAATATTTCATCCTGTGGGGGACAACCCTTTATCTTTGATGGTTTTGCTTACATTTGGCATACCTTGCTTATTGTCTTAGTCTCCTTTACCTTGTGGATGACATGTGATTTTCTTGTAAATTTTCTAGGCTAAGGAGTTGGTGTTTTCTTTGCCTCTACTTAAGCCAACCCAAAAATATTATCGGTGGAGGTATATAGCTTGCTTGGACAATGAGATTACCATGTTTGAATTTTTAGCATGCAATAGTAGTCTCCCACTTGTGAATCATTCATGCCAATGGCGGGAATTAGTCTTTTCCATTTTTTTCTTTTTGCTTCTCTCTCTATATTTTCTTGTTTTGTCAACTCTATTTTTGGTCACCTCACAAGTGATTGATTCCCTCTAAGTCATTGTCATGTGTAGGGCCCAACTTGAGATACTTCTTCCTAGATGGTTCTAGTCAACATGCTCCTTCCTCCTTGTTACTTCCTTGGAATGTTGGTTTTGGATGTTGCATCCTGTAGATTGCACCTATGGGATTGCTTAATCATTATTCCAACACATCCTTCCTCTAATATTTTGCTCCTTGACTTAGCTAGTACCACCCTAGTGTCGTAACCAATTTTCTCTCATTCTACATTGACCTTTTTCTATTGTTTTCATTCTTCTTTTCTCATTCTCTCAACATCTACTACATACTCATGTTAGATATTTTTTTCTTCACTAGTATGTCACTAGCTCATTGCCACTCACACCTTTGCTTGTTTTGTGCTAACATTGTCTCATGTAGCCTTTGCTTTTGCCTCTCGAAAATCACTAGTTCTCATGCTCGAGATACCATGTGATCGTATTTCCAAACCTTGCCTTCATTGGTGCTTCACCAGTCTTCATATCTCTTGCACCCTAGGTAGCTACAGGTGGGCATAGCTATCTCGTAGTTTCATAGCTATTTCATGAACTTTTCCACTTTAGATGCCCTTTATTTCCATTTATTTTGCAATTGACGAGGTGGCTTGGATGATTATGAGGATATATTCTTACCTTGGAAACCCCTCTCTTGGACTTACGAACACTTTTGGAGGAATTGTCCACCTATTTTTCACTTCACACATGTGGACGTCTGAACTTCTAGGGCTAGACATTGGCTTGGTTGAGGGAATTTATTTCTACGAGAACAACCTTACCATGTTTTTGGGCTTATAACCTGCCTTTGGCACTTCACTAGTCTTTGTATCTCTTGCACCCTAGGTAGCTATGTGTGGGTGTAGCTACCTCTTAGCTTCATAGCTATTTCATCAACTTTGCCACTTTAAATGCCGTTCATTTTTTAATATTGAAATTTCTGCATTTTATTTTTGATGGTGCTAAAGTAGTGTCAATACGTCCCTTATTTTCTCATCTTGATTTTGTTCACCTCGTGACCTTCTACCCTACTAAAGGTAAAACTCTGACATGACCATTGTAGGACTATAACCTATTTTGGTAGCTATGTTACCATTCTCACATCTTTCGCATCCTTCAACAAGCTGCAACAAGAAGACACCTCTTTTGTTAAATATAAGTGTAATATTTCTAACTATTCTTCCTTGGTTTTTATGCATTTGACTTATGCTTGCTTCTTAACACCATTCCTATCTATTTTTTTTAGCATGGATCCCCCTCCTATGGATTCGACACGTTTTGGCCAAGGACTCTTTTAGATGACTATGATTGTTCAAGTGGTGTCACATTTCGTGAGGCAATTTCATAGGTGGTAGTACACATATCCCAAGGCATTGGTCACATTATTCGAGGCACATTTGGGTAACTTTTGCATGCATCGACATCCTCCTTACACGCCAGGTGCTCAACTAGTGTCAATACCTCCCTTGTTTTTTCGTCTTGATTTTGTTCACCTCCTATCCTTGCTAAGTAGTTGATGTCACCTTCTCTCCTAGATGTAAAACTATAACATAGTCATTGTAGGATTGTATCTTATTTTGGTATTGAGATTACCATGTTCACATCCTTCACATCCTTCAACAAGCACCAACATCAAGACATTTGTTTTGTTTAGTGAATTATAATTATCGTAATTATAACTATTCTTCCTTTGCTTTTTGCATTTCATTTACGCTTCTTGCTTAACACTACTCTTATCTAGCTTGTTTAGCATGGACCCCATTTTATGTATTCAACACGTTTTCACTTGGGACAATTTGAGATGATTCTATGATTATTCATGTGGCATCACATTTCATGGGGTAATTTCATAGTTGACATGGTAGTACACATATGCCACGGCATTGGTCACATCATTCAAGTCCCATTTAGGCAAATTTTGTATTCATGGGCATCTTCTTGACATTTCATGTTGAATATCCTTGAACGACCTTCTTTTTCAACATCTTTCTATCTATTTTGCACTGGAATAGAGCTCCAAAACCTTTGTAGACACATCTACTTCCTATTGGAGAAAATGTGGCTTCATTATTTTTGACTTGGAGAGGGTCATTTCATAATTTTTGGAGGTCACTTGCATGATTTTTAGGATATATTCTTATGTTCGAAGCCTCTCCTTTGACTTATGAGCTATTTTGGAGGAGTTTTCAACATATTTGGCCCTTGTCACTTGACGTGTGGGGACCTCCCACCGTCAAGCCCTTAGGCTTAGTCGTCCAAATGTACTTGAGATAGGTTGAGTCAAGTTTGGTGGAACGAGTTGCAAGCTACGGAGAGTGCGCTTGAGATGAGTTTAGTGGAATGACTTTGGTGAGATGGGCACACGAAGAGCACATTCGAGATGAGTTCGGTGGAACGACTTTGGTGAGACGAGCACACGAAGAACGTGCCCAAGATGAGTTTGGTGGAACAATTGGAATGACTTGGTGAGTCGGCACGACAAAGGTACCCAACCGAGGCACGCTCTATCAAAGACAAGGTGCGCCCGACCAAAGACAAGGTGTGCCCAGCCGAGATGCACCCATCCGATTTGCGAATGCACACGACCGAGGATCAACGAGAAGAGGAGTATATTGCAGAGAAGAATGGAGGGTTCCTACTAGATATGGATGGATTCTTCTTGGAGACGAGGAGAGATGGCCTTGTGATGTGGAAAGGGAAGTCGTATGACTTCCCCATACCACCATCTTTTTGAAGCTCATGAAGGAGATGGGCTTACTGTCACTTGCTCGAGATGGTGAGACCCTTGGGAGCTTGAGATGCCATTGAATGGTGCCTCATGATGAGCATAATCAGAGGAAAGTTTGTGTGACATGGAAAGAGGTGACAATGGTTGCACATGTTTGGGTGCATGTGTTCTTGTGGAGTTGATGCTATGGTCAGATTAGCTACCTGACTAGTCGATTGCACGAGGGGATCCAACACATGTTATTCTTACAAGTTGTGATACATGCATAGACATGGGATACATGTCAAAGATGAGATTCTTCTGTATTGATGAAGACAATTGACGTGAAGGTTGTTCATGATGAGGACAATTTTCAGGATTTGGTTAAGAAGATTTCCGAGGGATGTATTGTCCAGGACGACAACCATTTTGACGTGGGGGATGTAGTAACCCATCATTAATATAGAGAGCAAAAGAATATTAGCATGCATACGATGCATGCATATGATAGCTACATATGCATGTATCGCATGCACCGCACTAGTAACTATATTCTAAATTAACTAAAAATATTAAATATCCTGACACGTTCAAATTCTGTAGTCGCATTCACCCATCAACACATATATTACTTAATGCATCATGATTAATGAGCAATTACCAATGATATTAAGTTAAAAAGTATAAAGTAAAAGGGTTATAAAAGATAGATGTTAAAAATTAAGCTAATCCTAAAAGATGGTTATATAATCATATATCTTAGAATATTAATAAATTAATAAAATGATAAAAATAAATTAAAGTTAAAGTATTTAATATGAACCTAAACCTTTATATTAAAAACAAACAAAAAGAATACTAAACCAAAAATCAATATACCTTTAAAAGAAAAATATATCACGTGACATGAGAAGGGTGTCACCATAAGGAGAAGCGGTGGGTTGCAGGTGGAGGGAGCGACCATTGCCAAGAAACAGAATATAGGGAGCAGGGAACAATTTTGAAGGGGGAAGAAAAAAAAAGAGAAGAGAGAACGAAGGGAAGAGACATACGGAAGAGAGATGAAATTGATAAACGGAAGTTACCAACAGAAGGAGAGCCTTGTTGTTCTGAGATTTCTAGGCATGGGGGAACAGTCTGCTTCAATTGGGAAGCTTATTGGACTGAGTAGCGAGGTTCTACTCAGTTTGGCTGGGTGGTTTTGGTCTTTTGGTAATCGAAGTAGGAGCAGCTTGAGGCATCTTCAACCGCAGGAATAGAGGTAGGTACTCTCATCAATTCTGTCAGTTAGATTTGTAAAATTTTATGTAATTTCATCACAGGTTCGTGATGATTTTAAGAAATCCTTTACTGTCTTTACAATGGTTGTTAAATTCTGTACAGTCCTTACACTAAATTCTGTATAGCCCTTACAGGGGAGGATGTCAAGCCCTTAGGCTAGGCACTCGAGTTGGCCTGAGTTAGGCTGGTTCACGTTAGGTGGAACAACTTGGTTGGCACGAAGGGCGTTCCTGAGACGAGTTCGATAGAAAGACTTTGGTGAGACGAGCGCATGAAGAACGCACCTGAGATGATTTTGGTGGAATTATTGGAACAAATTTGAGAGTCGGCACAATGAGGGTGCATAGACATGGTGTGCTTAACTGAGACGCGCCCAACCGATATGCGCCTGACTAAAGACAAGGTGTGCCTAGCTAAGACGCGCCCGCCTGAGTTGCAAAGGTACACGACCGAGGATGAGACGTGATGGCACACGACTGACAGTGAATTGAAGGAAAGTTTGTATGCAACAAATCATGCGACATATTTGGAGTTTATGTTGGCTCGAACGCCCAACTGACACATCCCTTGGAAGAGACACGAATGTTCATGGAGGGTGACTTATATATATAAGATGATAGGAGTGGAGTTAGAACATCAATCAACCAAAGATCAACAACTTGTCATCGCAAGAAAAGGAGACAACGAAGGAAGAAGAGAGTTGGGTCTCATGAAGGAGCTTGTAATACCTGATTTTTACAATTAACCAGAAATGCAAATTTTGTGTCGTAAATTTAGGAATGAACTTAGATTCAACAATTTAAACCAACTCTGATGCCCTAATTTGCATTTTAACCAAACAATCTGAATTTTAACAATTTAAATGCAAATACTTACTTGGAGCTCGTGTTTGAAGGCAATTTTGGACTGTCGTTGCTCCTGCTCCCTCTCTTGCTTCCAAACCGACCCTTTTCTTCCCAGCCTATCTGGGATCAACCTATCTGGTTCCCAGACCCAGAAGACTTTGTATTTGAGCTCTTCTGGCCCCCGTGCCCAAAACACCAAGAAAAATTACTCAATTATCAAGTTTCTCTCCACAAATTTCCTCTGACTACTACTTCTCTGTATGTCTTCCTCAGTCTATGCTTCTTATGAAAGACCAAAAAAACACTCCCCCTCTCATGTCCCCTTTGTCTCCTTATATTCCCGAATCCATTGATGCCTCTTGCTACCATGATAATGACTAATATTTAAATTTTTTTTTAAATGAAGTTTGTCTCTATGCATTTTAACCAGGGTATAATCATTAATATCAGTGTTGATAATATCGCCGAGATATCGGCGATATTCGGAAATATCACGATATTTTCGGCGAGCCGAAATATCGCCGACCAAATATCGCGATATTTTCGAGTTTTGAAAATTGCGCGAGATTTACGATATTTCGACGATATATTGGAAAATATCGCGCGACGACCTAAAATATCGCCGACGACCCTGAAAACATTCCGGGCGGGCTATATAATTCGATTTTTGGTTTTTTTAAGTCATTTTGGTTTTTTCTGAGCGCTGGAAGTCCAATGCGGTTGCTGCCAAGGAGGGTTTGAAGCCAATACGCCATCAACAACGAAGATTTCTAAGCTGCAAGTGCCAAGAACTGTAAGACAAACTCGATTTTCATTCTTCCGGTTCCCTACAATCATTTGCTTGGTTTTTGATTTGATTTCAAACTGCAAGGTTTTGCATTGAACCACAAACATGAACCACTTCCACCGGACAGGAGCAATCAACAGACAAGTTTGAAGTCACAAAAATACGCTGCCATTACAAGACAATACTTGAAGTTGTCTTTAAGGTTTCCTTTTGCATAGATGGTGTTCCGGAATATATTTGTGTCCTACCCCTTCAATCCGACCTTCCAATCAAAATATAAATCCTCATTGCACCAAATGCTGCACATACATATAGAAGAAATGTCACTTTTCACTAGTCTTCTTGCTTCAACATAAATTGCTGTACGATGAACAGTTGTTGTTAGCTTGCATTTACTATATGATTTCTGATTTCCTTTTCTGTATGAATGAACGTTGAGAAACTACATACCTAGTTTGTTTAGGACTTTAGAAGTTTATAGTGATAAAAAGATAGCTCATGAATGTTATTTTAATTGGTGATTCAATTGCATCCACCTTACTAATTGCCATAGTGTCATGTTGTTGCACCAGCTGTTTGGAATAAAGGGAAGTAAAATAATGTGCAAGTTTGAGAATAAATTGTTAACATTTGAAGGACATCATGGATTGAAGTACACATTGACCAACAATATGAAGGATAGTTGAAGAAATTTAAATGATATTTGTTAACAAAGTTTGTAAACCCCTCAACAATGTGACCTTTCTTCACAACTCCAACATGTGGGATGGATGCAATAAGATAGCTGCTTCCTGTTCGTACATGATTATTTGTTGTATAAATGTAGTATTTTCTCAAAAAAAATGCACAAATGACTAGTAGTTACACAACAAAAGGGATGATCGAGTAACTCACCAATTCCACAGTTGCTTACACAATTATTTTGATTATAAGCTTCTCGATAACCACATACATCATTGCACCCAATCTTGGGTGCAAGGTAGGATGACCAATACCTCCCTCAACTCCACCTATTAACTCAAACATGACCATTTCCCATGCTCCCCAAATCTAGTGCCATAGAGTTGTCCCTGTTTAGGGGAAAAAAATGTTTCTAGGTTGAAAAAGAAACAAATCCATGATTTGGTGGTAACATCAATATATATTATAAACAAGCTTTGTTGTCTTGAAAGGCAGTCAAGTACATTGCTAAAATTATTTCCACAATGGCTTTGATCCTTGCTATTAATGATCCTCCCTCCATCAGCTCAAAAGGTGCTGCCTTCTTCTTCAAAGATTGCACCCTGCCTTGCTGGTTAAAGATGTAACTTTCTCTGTGCTCACTGCTATGAACTTATGAAGTCTAATAATGCATTATGCACCTACAGCAGTGGTATAAGTTATAAGTTATAACAGTTATATATTTTTCCCATGCTTGGCATAATTCTGAAAGAAATTGTTCTCATTCCGTGCCAATTTGCTATGTGTTTCATTTGCCATTTGGATACCTCACGTTACAACATGTTCATACTCTTTTGTTCAAGAGTATTCAACAGTCAACTTGTATTACACTTCTATTCAACAGTCAACTTGTATTACACTTCTATTCAACAGTCAAGTTAAAACTGTTTTGTAAAATGATGTGGTTATTTGTAATTTGAAAATTTCGTATTACTTATTAAGTTACTAATTCCAAATTTTTTTTGGTGCTCTAGGTTTCCGTTTGAGTTAGCCCACTACAAAATACAAATATGCCAAAAGCCTTGGACCCATTTTGGGAGTATGGGAGCCCTGATGGTGGGACAAATCGTGCATATCTTACATGCAAATTGTGTGGGGACAAGATGACAGGTGGGATTACACGACTGAAATACCATCTTGCTAGACTCAGTGGACATGATGTTGGGCTTTGTACAGTTTCTAGTTCGGAGCTTATACAAAAAGCTCTTGAGGCAATTGAAGAAAAGGACAGAAAGAAGGAAGAGGCGGAAAGAAACAAAGCTGAACGTGCAGGTAGATCTTTCGGGATATCTTCTCCTGATTTTGGTGTTGAGGGTAGTGGGCCTAGTGGCCCTAGTGGGAGGGGCTCCACAACTGGCACACCATCACATGCTACTGCTAGTGTGAGTGCGAGGTCATCATTTTTTGTTCCACGAACAGGCGCTGGAGCACAACCTGGCATAAAATCACTTGTTAAAAAAAAGGAGAAGCAAGAAGCAGATAGAGTCATGGGGAGGTGTATTTTTTGGAGCGACTTACCTCTCAACATCACGAAAACCAATCCATTTTGGCAGCCAATGTGTGATGCTATTGCTATTGTGGGCCCAGGGTACAAAAGTGCCACATATGAGGAGTTGCGGGGGCCAATTCTTCAAGCAGAAAAACAGGACATCAACTCTAGATTGGCGGAGTTGAAAAAGACATGGGAAGTCACTGGATGCACAGTGATGTCTGATGGTTGGACAGATAGGAAGGGTAGGACCCTTCTAAATTTCTTGCTACATTGTCCTAAAGGTACCATGTTTATTAAATCGTTGGATGCATCAGAACATATCAAAGATGCAGCAACGATATGTGAGTTGTTAGATGGGTTCATTCGGGAGATTGGTGTGTAGAATGTGGTGCAAGTCATAACAGACAATGCAACTAATTATGTGTCTGCCGGCAGAATGCTTATGGAGAGGCATCCCACATTGTTCTGGACTCCATGTGCAGCGCATTGTCTTGATTTGTTGCTTGAGGATATGGGGAAACTCTCCTTCATCAAGGAGGCAGTTGATATGGCTAGGAGCATCCCTAAGTTTATTTATAACCATGCTTTTGTTCTTAGCCTTATGAGGAGGTTCACTAGAAACAAGGAGTTGCGACGTCCTGCCATCACATGTTTTGCCACAACCTTTATTACTCTTCAGTCATTGCTTCGATGTCAGTTCGAGTTGAAGCAAATGTTTGTGTCTGATGATTGGCATAATTGTAGATACAACAAGAGACCTGATGGGAAAGCCATTGCAAAAATGGTGTACTCTGAGACATTTTGGCGTGGAGTAGAAGAAGCATGTGCAGTTAGCGAACCTATAGTAAAGGTTCTTAGATTGGTGGATGGAGAGAAGTCTGCAATGCCTTATTTGTATGAGGGCATGGATAGGGCCAAGGAGGCCATTCGTTCCTATTATGCAAACAAGGGTTCTGTTGGCCTTGATAAGCAGATGATGTTATGGGATGTGATCGATAGTCGGTGGACAGGGATGCTTCATCGACCCATTCATGCAACAACACTCTTCCTCAACCCCGCATTTTCATACAAATGCAACTTTGATTTTGATGGCGAGGTGATGGAAGGGCTCCATTCCTGTATTCAGAGGATGGTACCTGATCTTGAGCTTCGTAGCAAAATCAATCGCGAGGTACAGTGTTATCAGGATTGTGTTGGCCTATTTGGCTTTGATGATGCCATTAGGGAAAGGGCCCTCTTCATGCCACGTAAGTGACAAGTCATCACTCATTAGAAATTAGAAATTTGAATTTAATTATGTTTTAACTTTTAACTTTTAAGTTTTTGAATTTTTTATTTCATTATTTTGTTGTAGATATTTGGTGGCGAAGCTATGGTGCAAGGGCACCAAATTTGCAAAAATTGGCTATACGAATCTTGAGTCAAACATGTAGCTCTTCAGGGTGTGAGCGCAATTGGAGTGTATTTGAGAAAATACACGCCAAAAAGCGCAACAGGTATAACTTTGAACTCAAGCCTTCAGTTGAGCAATTACACTTATTGTAATTTTTAATTTTTAATTTATGACCTTCAACTTCAAGTGTCAAGAGTCAAGAGTCAAGACTCATTACTCTTTTTGACACTCTTACAGGTTGGAGTTCGCACGCCTCAACGATTTGGTGTATGTGCATTACAACATCCGACTTCGAGTGAGGCAAATAGAATCACCAATGGATCCAGATGCCATTTCCTTAGACAATATTGATGTATTGTCTCCGTGGAGGGTGGAGTCTGAGGAGCCCATATTGGAGGAGTCACCTTCATGGTTAGAGCCAGTGGCAGATGATCCATTAGAGCAGGGGCAGCAAGAGGAGGACTCGGAGTCAGAGGAGCAGCAGCACTTAGAGGAGGAGCAGGAGGAGCAGGAGGAGGAGGACACTGCGGGAGCATCAGCATCAACACCATCTGCTATAGATATAGGAGAGCATAGCTCCATGCCTAGCACTCATTATTTGACATTAGGTGCAGAGGTAGGGTCAGGGCCTTCTACTACTAGGGGCAGGCCTGGCAAACAGCCCATCATGTTTTCCCGTAAAAGGGGGAGAGGGCAGTAGATAGATAGCTGCTAGTTTTATTTGTTATGCTACATGTAACTCATGATGATGAGATACTTTTATATATGTGATGTTATTTTGTATTGGTTCTCCACATTTGAGTCCTTGAATGGACAATTATCAGGGATCAGCAGGATTTGGTATCGCCTTTGATATATCATTTCTATTTGACATCATATATATCAGTGTTTTCTTCATATTTATGTGCCAATGTGTTTATTTCATGTTGATATTGCTTTATATGTTTAAAAATCTGAAAAAAATGAATATATTATGCATTTTTTATGCTTGCCGATATTTGCTGATATTTTGCCGATATTTTCGCCGATATTGCCGATAAGATATTTTTTGGACCCTCGCCGATATTTTCCCGATACCGATATTATCAACACTGATTAATATACTTTATTAATGTTATATTTGCATTAATTAATGAGTATACTAATTAATAAGGTTAATTATTATATTTACATTAATTAATGAGTATGTTAATTAATAAGGTTTATTATTATCAGAGTTTTATTAGTTAATAAACTTTATTAATTGAAGTACTACTTTAGAATACCCATTGGATGATATTATAGAGTCCTAAGCTTAATGCATTTATTACTTTTAATAGTTAGGTATTTAATTTGGGATTAACTATATATTATAATGGTGGTATACATATCAAGTACCCCACTCACTTGTTCAATATATTCTCATGAGTTAGGTATTTACTTAGTATTTCCAATAATTAATTCATTGTTGTATACTTGGACATTTAGTTAGTATGTATACTAGTGCAGCACATGTGATGCATGCATATGTAGCTATCATATGCATGCCTCGTACACATGCTAATATCCCTATGCTCCCTTTAATTCGAGATGGGTCAGTACAGAGCTCGCTCTTTAAACCCAGCTGCGGAAGGAAGTTGTGCAAGCTTGTGGAACGAAGTATTGCCAAGGGTGGTACACCGTGTATTTGTGTATTGAGTTGTGTGTAGGTCAATTGGCAACAACTTGGTTATTTATTGGGTTTGGTTGTGGGTTTCTAGTTGAGAAGTTGTAACTCGGTTATTGTATATTTGTATCTGTGAAGGGTTGTGGCAACGAACTATTTGGAGATCCTCCCAACCGAACCGAAGTCCATTATAAACCAATGTTTTGTGTATTGAAGTTTTATAGTCAAAGAGTAGTTGGGAAATTGTTTTGGGAATTCCCCCTCTTGTTTATTGAAGTGTTATTTATGTACATGATTTGTGCTCTTTATGAATGAATGTGATTATTGCTAAACTTAAGTTAATTGAAGTAAACTGTAATTGAAGTTAAGTTTTGAAGTGGCTATTGTAGTGAGATTTGATTGAACACCAATTTAGCAAGTATAAGATATCGGTCTCGGTATAGGCTACATGGGCTAGAGGCATAGTACGAGCATTAGTAAAATCAAGTTGGTTTCATCATTGAGGAGAAAGCATGCCAGTGTCACACACCTCAGGGAACTCGGGAAGCTCATAGCTTAGAGGTGCGCCTTGTTGGTGCGACACCCAGATTTCGAGGCTACACATTGGCTTGCTTGAGGGAAGTTATTTCTAGGAGGGAAACCTTACCATGTTTTGAGGCTTATACCATGCCTTAGGGAGGGATATTAAACCTCTTGATCCTAGAAGATTTCATCCTTTGGGAGACGACCCTCTATCTTCGATGGTTTTGTTTACATTTGGCATACCTTGCTTATTGTCTTAGTCTCCTTTACCTTGTGGATGACAAGTGACTTTCTTGTAAATTCTCTAGGCCAAGGAGCATGGTGTTGCCTTTGCCTCTACTTGAGCCAACCCAAAAATATTATCAGTGGAGACATATAGCTTAGACAATGAGATTACCATGTTTGAATTTTTAGTATGCAATAGTAGTCTCCCACTTGTGAGTACTTCACGCCGATGGCGGGAATTAGTCTTTTCCATTTTTTTCTTTTTGCCTCTCTCCATATTTTCTCGTTTTGTCAACTCTATTTTTGGTCACGTCACTAGTGATTGATTCCCTCTAAGTATGAGTAGGGACCAACTTGAGATACTTCTTCGTAGATGGTTCTAGTTAACATGCCCCTTCCTCCTTGTTACTTCCTTGGAACGTTGGTATCCCTAATGTCGTAACCAATTTTCTCTTATTCTATATTCTACCATTTTCTATTGTTTTCATTCTTCTTTTCCCATTCTATCAACATCTATCTACTCATGTTAGATATTTTTGTCTTCATTAGTATGTCACTAGCTCATCACTTTGTTTTCTTGTTTTGTGCTAGCATTGTCTCATGTAGCCTTTGCCTCTAAAAAGTCACTCCTTCGCATGCTAGAGCTATCATGGTGATTGTATTTCCAAATCTTGCCTTCATTGGAGCTTCAACAGTCTTCGTATTTTTTGCACCCTAGGTAGCTACACGTGGGCATAGCTATCTTGTAGTTTCATATCTATTTCATGAAATTTGTAACTTTAGATGCCCTTTATTTCCATCTATTTTGCAATTGACGAGGTCGCTTGGATGATTATGAGGATATATTCTTACCGTGGAAACCCCTCCCTTGGACTTATGAACACTTTTGGAGGAGTTGTCCACCTATTTATCCCCTTTTCACTTCACACGTGGACGTTTGAACTTCTAGGGCCAAACATTGGCTTGGTTGAGGGAATTTATTTCTACGAGAACAACCTTACCATGTTTTGGGGCTTCTAACCTACCTTTGGCGCTTCACTAGTCTTCGTATCTCTTGCATCCTAGGTAGCTACATGTGGGCATAGCTACCTCTTAGCTTCATAGCTATTTCATCAACTTTGTCACTTCATATGCCCTTTATTTTTTAATATGGAAATTTCTGCCTTTTATTTTTGATGGTGCTAAAGTAGTGTCAATACGTCCCATGTTTTCTTGTCTTGATTTTGTTCACCTCGTGTCCTTGCTAGGGAGTCAGTGTCACCTTCTACCCCCCTAAAGGTAAAACTCTAACATGAGCATTGTAGGATTATAACCTATTTTTGTAGCGATGTTACCATTCTCACATCTTTCACATACTTCAACAAGTTGCAACATGAAGACACCTCTTTTGTTAAATATAACTATAATATTTCTAACTATTCATCCTTGGTTTTTATGCATTTCACTTATGCTTTCTTCTTAACACCATTCGTATCTATTTTTTTAAGCATGGACCCCACTCTTATGGATTCGACACGTTTTGGCCAAGGAATCTTTGGGATGACTCTATGATTGTTCAAGTGGTGTTGCATTTTGTAAGGTACTTTCATAGGTGGTAGTACACATATCCCAAGGCATTGGTCACATTATTCGAGGGACATTTGGGAAACTTTTGCATGCATGGGCGTCCTCCTTACATGCCAGGTGCTCAACTAGTGTTAATACCTCCCTTGTTTTTTCATCTTGATTTTGTTCACCTCCTATCCTTGCTATGTAGCCGATGCCAACTTCTCTCCTATAGGTGAAACTATAACATAGTCAATTGCAAGATTATATCATATTTTGGTATTGAGATTACCATGTTCACATATTTCACATCCTTCAACAAGCTTGAACATCAAGATATTTGTTATGCTCAATGAATTGCAATTATCTTAATTATAACTATTTTTCCTTGGTTTTTTGTATTTCTTTTATGCTTCTTGCTTAACACTACTCTTATCTATCTTGTTTAGCATGGAACCCCCTTTTTTGTATTCCGCACATTTTGTCTTGGGCATTTTGTAGATGATTCAATGATTGTTCATGTGGCATCACATTTCATGGGGCAATTTCATAGTTGACATGACAGTACACATATCCTAAGGCGTTGGCATTCCTATCTATATTGTTAAGCGTAGATACCCCTCTTATGTATTCAACACGTTTTGGGTAGGGACTCAAGGGGATCACACTATGATTGTTCCTATGGAGTCACATTTTTTGAGGCATTTTCATACTTCTCGTTGTAGTACACATATCCCAAGGCATTGGTCACATTTTTCGAGGCACATTTGGGCAACTTTTCCATGCATAGGATAGGCTTTCTCTTGACATCACATTTCATCGGGCAATTTCATATTTGACATGGTAGTACACATATGCCACGACATTGGTCACATCATTCAAGGCCAATTTAGACAAATTTTGCATGCATGGGCATCCTCTTGACATTCCGTGTTGAATATTCTTGAATGGCTTCCTATTTCATCATCATTCTAGTTATTTTGCACTCGAATATATGCTCCAACCACTTTGCGGACACATCTACTTGCTATTTGTGAACATGTGGCTTCATTATTTTTGACTTGGAGAGGGTCATTTCACAATTTTTGATGAAGAGTGCTCCTAATAGGAGTTCAGTGAAACAACTTTGGTGAGTCGAGCACACGAAGAGCTCGCTTAAGATGAGTTCGGTGGAACAATTGGAATGACTTGGTGAGTCAGCATGACAAGGGTACCCAACTGAGGCATGCTCTATCGAAGACATGGCGTGCCCAACCGAAGACAAGGTGCACCCAGCCGAAACGTGCTCGTTCGATTTGCGAATGCACACGACCGAGGATCAACATGAAGAGGAGTATATTGCAGAGAAGTATGGAGGGTTCATACCAGGTATGTGCAGATTCTTCTTGGAGACGAGGAGGGATGGCCTTGTAATGTGGAAAGAGAAGTCGTATAACTTCCCCACACCACCATCTTTTTGAAGCTCATAAAGAAGATGGGCTTACATTGAAAGAGGTGACAATTGTTGAACATGTTTGGGTGCCTGTGTTCTTGTGGAGTTGATTGTACTTTCAGATTAGCTACCTGCCTAGTTGATTGCACGAGGGGATCCAACATATTTCATTCTTACAGGTTGTGATACCTGCATAGACATGGGATATATGTCAGAGACAAGATTCTTATGTATTGATCAAGACAGTTGATGCAAAGGTTGCTTATGATGAGGACAACCTTAAAGATTTGGTTTAGAAGTTTCCCAAGGGGTGCGTTGTCGAGGATGACAACCATTTTGACGTGGGGGAGGATGTCAAGCCCTTAGGCTAGGCACCTGAGCACGCTTGAGTTAGGTTGAGTCAAGTTAAGTGGAACGACCCTGTTGGCATGAAGGGCACGCCCAAGACAAGTTCGATGGAAAGACTTTGGTGAGACGTGTGCACGAAGAACACACATGAGATGAGTTTAGTGCAATTATTGGAACAAATTTGAGAGTCAGCACCCGACTAAAGACAAGGTGCGCTCAGCCGAGATGAGCCTAACCGAAGACAAGGGGTGCCCTGCTGAGATGCATCTGCCCGAGTTGCGAAGGTAACCGACTGAGGATGAGACGCGAAAGCACACGACTGACAGTGAATTGAAGGAAAGTTTGTATGCGACATAATTTGGAGTTTATGGTAGGCTCGAACAAAGGAAGGTCAGCTCGAACACCTAACCGATACGTCCCTTGGAAGAGACACGAGTGTTCATGGAGGGTGACTCATATATATAAGATGATAGGAGAGGAGTTAGAACATCAATCAACCAAAGATCAACAACCTGTCATCGCATGAAAAGGAGACAATGAAGGAAGAAGAGAATTGGGTCTCACGAAGGAGCTCGCTCTCTAAAGGAAGCTGTCGAAGAAAGTTGTGCAAGCTTGTGGAATGAAGTATTGCTGAGGGTGGCACACCATGGGGTATTTGTGTATTGAGGTTGTGTGTAGGTCGAAGGGTCGCAACTTGGTTATTTATTGGGTTTGGTTGTGGGTTGCTAGTTGAAGGGTTGTAACTCGGTTATTGTATATTTGTATCTATGAAGGGTTTTGAAGCGAACTGTTTGGAGTTCCTCCGAACTGAAGCAAAGTCCATTATAAACCAAAGTTTTGTGTATTGAATTTTTATAGTGAAAGAGCAGTTGGGAAATTGTTTTGGAAGTTCCCCCTCTCATTTATCGAAGTTTTATTTATGTACATGATTCGTGTTGTTTATGAATGAATGTGATTATTGTTGAACTTAAGTTAATTGAAGTAAACTGTAATTGATGTTAAGTTTTGAAGTGGCTATTGTAGTGAGATTTGATTGAACACCAATTTTGCAAGAGAAGATATCGGTCTCGGTATAGGATACATGGGCTAGAGGCATAATACGAGCATTAGTAAACTCAAGTTGGTCTCAGCATTGAGGAGAAAGCACGCTGGTGTCGCACACCTCAGGGGACTCGAGAAGCTCATAACTCAGAGGTGTGCCCTAGTGGCGTGACACCCAAATATTGAGGCTAGACATTGGCTTGCCTAAGGGAAGTTATTTCTAGGAGGGAAACCTCACCATGTTTTGAGGCTTATAGCCTTCCTTCATGATGACCCTCAATCTTCGAGGGTTTTGTTTACATTTGGTGTACCTTGCATATTTTCTTAGTCTCATTTACCTTGTGGATGTCAAGTGATTTTCTTGTACATTTTCTAGGCTAAGGAGCTTGTGTTGCCTTGCCTCCACTTGAGCCAACCCAAAAATATTATCAGTGGAGGTGTATAGCTTGTTTAGAGAATGAGATTACAATGTTTGAATTTTTAGCATGCAATAGTAGCCTCCCACTTGTGAATAATTCATGCCAATGGTGGGAACTAGTCTTTTCCTTCTTTTTGTTTTATCCTCTCTCTATTTTTTCTCATTTTGTCAATTCTATTTTTGGTCACCTCACTAGTGATCGATTCCCTCTGAGTCATTGTCATGACTCATGAGTAGGGCCCAACTTGAGATACTTCTTCCTAGATGGTTCTAGTCAACATGCTCCTTGCTCCTTGTTACTTCCTTGGAACGTTGGTTTTGGTTTTTGCATCTTGAAGACTGCAGCTATGGGATTGCTTAATCATTTATCAACACATCCTTCCTCTAATATTTTGCTCCTTGACTTAGCTAGTACCACCCTAGTGTCGTAACCAATTTTTTCTCATTCTATATCTACCCTTTTCTATTGTTTTCGTTCTTCTTTTCTCATTCTTTGAACATCTACATACTCATGTTAGATATTTTTGTCTTCTCTAGTATGTCACTAGCTCATCACAAGTCACACCATGGTGATTGTATTCCAAATTTTTCCTTCATTGGTGCTTCACCAGTCTTGGTATGTCTTGCACTGTAGCTAGCTACACATGGGCATAGCTATCTCGTAGTTTCATAGCTATTTCATGAACTTTGCCACTTTAGATGCCCTTTATTTCAATCTATTTTGCAATTGACGAGGTCGCTTGGATGATTGGAGGAGATATTCTTGTTGATTTTTTGGGTAGCATCGGATGTGTTCTAGCTCCGAAATTTTGTGGAGGGGTTAGAACACATGAGATCTCCAAGACCCAGAAATCGTTTGGTGAAATTCCACCCGGATTGTGTTTTATTAAAATAATTAATATTTTTAATGGGGTTTCTAAGTCTAAACTTAGGAAAATAAAAATATTAATGGGTATTAATGAAAATATGGGTGAGAAGCTTCTAAGTGATGAAGATCAAGTCTAATTTAATCTTAGCCGTTGATTAGGGACTTAATCTCGGTGGTTGATTCATCAACAGGAAAAGTATAAGAGAAGGCTTGAGGGTCAGTTGGAGATACACCAAGTTGATCAGTCAATTTGATTTTTTTGGGGCGTGGTTTGCTGGGAAACTCGAACAAGTGATCTGAGTTGTAGTGAGAGGGGTAGAAGCAGAGATTTGGATTGGAGAACAAGTTTCAAGCTAAGGAGTACGTAGCAGAGAGGCAGCTTGAGCATCAAGGAGGCAATGCAGAAGCCTATGCAGCTCAAGAGGGGTTCACGTAGAGCTGACGCAGCCCAAAGGGGCTCTTGTATTGGCAGTGCAGAGTATTCGTCAGTAGTCCAAGATTTTGCTGGAGAAGTAAGGTTCTGAGTCGGGAGGGCTCAACAATAGTCTTCATCCAACAAATTGATCTAGCAGAAGGGGTGACACAGTGTTCTAGAGGCAAGACGCTAGTCCACGTAGTGAGTGCATAGGGACTTCACAGTATTTCCCAAGAGGTTGTCAGATCACTCATTGGATCAACTATGACTTGGAGAACGAGGGAAACCCTCAAATCTATTTCTTGTTTGCTGTTATTTCTCTGTAAGGTTAGCCAGTGTGAGAGGCAACTTGTACTCAGATTCTGCTTGCTTAATAATATAAACCCTCTATCTACTGCACCGGTTTTCCCACGTTGGGTTTTTCTGGGGACGTGTTGTCCAAAAATAACTGTGTCCCTTGTGTGTTTGTCTCATCTATTGTTTCTGTTAAAATTGGCAACTAGGGCTAAACTCCACATGGGTCATCTTATTTATGACAACTGATATTTTTCTTGGATTCCTCTCTCCAAGAGGTGTGGGATTGATCTAAAGATCATCCGATTTTGATGTGTACAAATGAAGTTATGAATTTATTTTGATTATGATCAAATTGTCAAGGTTTGGCCAGCAAACTTATGTAGGCTCAGACGCCCAACAATCACGTCTATTCATCCTCAATGTTGCATATAAATAGAAGGTGACTTAGCCTCATTTGGACACACTCATCTTCACACTTCTCTCTCTCTCTCCTCATTGATTGGGTATGGATTTTTAGGCCTCTCTCTCTCCACACGTCCGAAATTTTAGGAGTCCAAAATTTTAGGAGATCGAATTTTTGGACAGTTTGACCAAGCATTGACCAGCATGTATTGACCTCCTTTGACTGCATTTTTGTGAAGACTATCTCTTTGGGCAGGCCGCATTTTTGGGCACAGAAATCGAGGCTAAACGTTGACTGTTGACCAACATTGACTGCATCTAGGGCTGACCATAGGTGACTATTTGACCAGATTTTGACTGGGCTGTTTTTGGGCTGACTTGAGGGCTGATTCATCTTGTTGTTTAGAGGCCGAAGCTCACAGAAGTTGACCAATTAGTTGAGGGTCAAATCTACCCTGTTGATTAGCGTTAACTTTTCTGGTTAGGGCTCTTTTTTTGCTGTCATAAATTATCAGATTTGTAAATTGTACTATCTCTCTCTATTGAACTATTGAAGACTATAAGAGGAATTGATCAAGGGTTTCCCCACATTGGTGTTTGTCCCTGGCTGGTGCCACATCATGTCTCCTCTTGTCTTGGCTTGTCTTCTATTGTTTATGTTTATGTTCTATGTGCATTTTACGATCATGTTGATGTGATTGCTAAACTAAATATTGATATTGGGCTAATAAAGAAATTGAAGTAAAATTGCTCTAAATCATAGAACATACCATTGTTGCCTAAAATTAACATGGTTTCAGAGCTGAAGTGAAGACAAAGCCCAAGCAAGAGTGAAAGAGCAATCACCAAAGACAGTTGGACAAGGACAAAAGGTTCAATGGGTTCCTCATCCTACTTCCCGACTGAGGACAAGCTCCATGGTAAATCTGACTATCAATGATGGAAGATGTCTCTTGATTTGACCTTGGAAGAAAAAGAAGTGATGGACTATGTGCAGGGTAAAATCCCTGAACCTCCTTCAAATGCACTGGCTGTTGCGAAGACCAAGTACAATAGGGCTAAAGTCAAAGCAAAGAAAATTATCCGGGATTCCATTGACAAGCATCTGGTGGCCTACATCTCCGAATTCAAGACCTCCAAGGAGATCTATGACAGGTTGGTCGACATGTTCAAGTTAGTAATGCTAATCAACTTCTATTTCTCAAGAATAAGTTGAAGGATATTGAGAAGGGAAAGGACGAGGATATTCAATCCTCTTTCTTGAGGATTACTGAGATCAAGAATGATCTACTCTCAATTGGAGAAGTCATTCATGATAGGTAACTTACTCTCACCACTCTTGGAGGACTCCCACCTGAGTGGTATGTATTTAGAACCACCTTCCTCAACAATGATGGAATTCCAGGGTTTGAACAATTGATGTCGAGATGCATTCAAGAAGAAACAAGAATGGTGGAGCAAGAAATGCCTTCTAATAGAAGCAACCCCACTGCATTCTCCGCTCATGCCAAAAGGAGAAATAATGCAGTCTCTAAAGGTCATTTCCATGGAAAGCCTGGATCTAAGGGAGGAAGGAAGGGCAGGTGCTTTGTTTGCGATAAGTTTGGCCACTATGCAAGGGAGTGTCCAAATAGAAGGCACACATCGCATGATCATGATCACAATCATTCCAGGGGCAACTTCAACAACAACGATCAAAGGAATGGCAGGTCTAATGGCAAAGGAAAAAGGAAACGGTCAACCCTGCAAGAAATTAAGGATCTCCAGGTATGAAGAATCAAATGTTTTTAAAAATAAGCAAAAAAAGTACTATCTTATATTGGCCCGCTCTACTGACTCTCCTCTAGACACTTTGGGAAATTGGATGATTGATGGTGGTGCCTCAAGGCACTTCACCGGATACAAGGAAGCCCTCCCTAATCTGATAGAAAAAGGAGACAAACTTGGAGATCATCCTTGGAGACGATGCCACCTATTCGGGAAGGGAGTAGGGAATGTTACCCTTCAATTGAATCAAGGTAACTCTATTCATTTGCAAGAAGTACTATATGTACCTGATCTCAAGAAGAAACTGGTGTCCTTTTCAGCCATGGAGGACAAAGGATTCAAGGTGGCATTCATTGATGGAAAGGTACATGTTTGGAAAAGAAATTTTAAAGATGCTTTTACTCTTAGGTTCAGGCTTAACACTCTGTATCAAGTTGGAGGAAGTCCATTGGGAGCCATGTCTTGCGACACATCTCTAGAATCTGAACTATGGCACCGGAGGTTTGCTCATCTTCATTATAAGGTCCTACTTGATGTGAAACAAATGGTGACAGGTATGCCCGAGTTCAAAGTAGAGCATGAAGGTGTATGTCAGGGATGTGCCGAAGGAAAACTTACAAGGGGACCATTCCCCTCAAGTAATAGCAAAACCACAAATATCTTGCAATTGATCCACTCCGACACATCTATTGTGATGCCCGTAAACTCTTTGGGAGGATACTTATATTATCTCACCTTTACGGATGATTATTCTCACAAGACCTGGAGCTACTTCTTGAAGAAGAAGGATGACGTGTTCACCTGGTTCCGACACTTAAAAGCCTTGACTGAAAACCAATCCGATAAGAAAACCAAGATATTGAGGACTGATAATGGGACCGAGTACGAATCCAATGAATTCCAAGATTATTGAAGAGTAGCTGGCATTAAAAGGGAGACTACAACGCCACACACTCCTGAGCAGAATGGTGTGGCTGAAAGGAAGAATCGCTCTTTTGTAGAAGCAGTTTGTGGCATGCTTCATGATCAAGGCCTTCCGAACTTCCTATGGGCTGAAGCTGCAAATAGCACCGCGTATGTTCAAAACTGATGCCCTCATCAAGCATTGGACTCCAAGACTCCCGAAGAAATGTTCACTGGAGCTTCTATATATAGTTGAGAAGGATAGGTTGTTCAATTTTGTGATTGGGTTGCAACCATGGGCTCAAGTTGAAGTAAGGAGGCAGAAGGTTTAGTCTCTTGAAGAAGCCATGATTGATGCAAACAAGCTTCTAGATTACCCTGAATGCAAGACATAAGGGAAGGAGCAAGGCCAAAGGAGGAAGAAAGCAGATAAAGGGAAAGAGAAGTTTTCAAAGGAAGATGGAATGAAGTTGGTTGGCTTTCTGAAGGGGGAAGCAACCTCTTGTGTGTTGGTTGTGTAGTAAAGAGCACATGACCAAGCATTTTCCATTAATGTAGAAGGCAACAACTTTGCAACAAGTCGTAAAGGAAAAGAGAGAACAAGGTTCTCATGCATCAAGCATTATGCAGGTTTTAGGAGCAACTACGGTGAAGGAAGCTACCTCGAAACATGATCTGGAAAGGAGGAAGCTAAAGTTCGTGAAGATGGATGTAGTTGGGAGTCCAGTGATGACTATTTTGGATAGTGGAGCATCTCACAACTTCATGAAGGAGGATGTGGCTAGGAGATTGAGATTGAGGTTCGTTCCAACCATGCATCTTTTAAAGCGGTGAATTCAGAAGGGAAAAAAATCCTTGGGATAGCAACAGAAGTTGTACTTGGCATAGATTAGTTTATGATTGAGTAAGAGGCTGTGCCAGTACCGCACTTGGGGAAACTGTTCATTCATGTAGGAATGAAGGAGCCAATGATCGTTCCAACTGTGGGAGCTATGGAATGAGAATGCAAGATGATAGGCATTCGTGTGGAGGTATGAGAAAAATAATATGAGGTCCATGAAAGGATCCATTTGTGTGGAGGTAGGGCAACTGGAATATGAGTTTCATGAGAGGTTGGATTGGGTGGATTCCATGCTCATGGTACACTCAAAGTTGATAGCAACATTGTTAGATGGTATTCTAAGTTTATCGGATAGGCCAAAGATGATGGATGTAGGGACTTGCACTGGAGAGTGCGAGGCTGTTGATGCCCAGACTTATACCGTTGAAGAGTGTAGAGGGTATGAGGATTAACGTGAAGAGTAGTATGTTGATTTGGAGGAAGAAGATGTTGATAGATGGTCTGAGAGTTTGGAGTAGGAACTGGACCGAGAAGAGGATGAATATGGAGGGATGTCCGTGGGTTAGGATGGAACCGTGAGAGTATCGGTAGGTGTTTCTGTCCACCTCTTTATAAAGTATATTGTAGAGAAGTATGGAGGGTTCATACTAGGTATGGGTGGATTCTTGCCGGAGACGAAGAGAGGTGGCCTTGTAAGTGGAAAGGAAGATCATATGACTTCCTCACACCACCATCTTTTTGAAGCTCATGAAGGATACGGGCTCACTATAACTTGCTTGAGATGGTGAGACTCCTGAGAGCTTGAGATGCCATTGAATGGAACCCCATGTTTAGCGAAACTGGAAGAATGATTGTGTGACAAGGAAGAGGTGATAATGGTTGCACATGTTTGGGTGCATGTTACCTTGTGGAGTTGATACTATGGACAGATTAGTTACCTAACTAGTCGATTGCACAAGGGGACCCAACGCACGTCATTCTTATAGGTTGCGATACATGAATAGACATGGTATATATGTTGGAGATGAGATTCTTCTATATTGACGAAGACAATTGATGCGAAGTTTCATGATGAGGACAATCTTCAGGATTTGTTTAAGAAATTTGTCGAGGGGTGTGTTGTCGAGGATGACAACCATTTTGAAGTGGGTAGGGGAATGTCTAGCCCTTTAGCTAGGAAACTGAGCATGCTTGAGTTAGGGCGAGTTGAGTTCGGTGGAAGGACTTGGTCGGCACGAAGAGCGCGCCCGAGACGAGTTCGATGGAAAGAATTCAGTGAGACAAGCGCATGAAGAATGCACCCACGATGAGTTTGGTGGAATGATTGGAATAAATTAGAGAGTCAACACGACGAGGGTGCCTAGTCAAGGCGCAACTGACGAAGACAAGGCATGCCCAGTTGAGATACGCCCGACTGACAACAAGGTGTGCCTAGCTAAGACTTGCCGGACCGACGACAAGGTGTGCCTCGCTAAGATGTGCCTGCCTGAGTTGCGAAGTTATGCGACTGAAGATGAGACGTGAATGCACATGACCGAAAGTGAACGAAAGGAAAGTTTGTATGCGACAAATGATGCGACATAATTTGGGGTTTATGGTTGGCTTGAACGAAGGAAGGTTGGCTCGAACACCCAATTGACACATCCCTTGGAAGAGACAACTATTCATGGGGGGTGACTCATATATATACGATGAGAGGAGAGGAGTTAGAACATCAATCAATTGAAGATCAACAACCTCTCATCGTAAGACAAGAAGGAGACAACAAAGGAAGAAGATAGTTGGGTCTCACGAAGCAGCTTACTCTCTAAAGCAAGTTGCAGAAGGAAATTATGTGAGATTGTTTAACGAAGTATTGTTGAGGGTGGTACACCATGGGGTTTTTCTGTAGGTCGAAGGGCTGCAACTTGGTTATTTTTTGGGTTTCGTTGTGGGTTTCTAGCTGAAGGGTTTGTAACTCTGTTATTTTATATTTGTATTAGTGAAGGATTGTGGCAGGCAAGTGCTTGGAGTTTGGCCCAACCGAACCAAAGTCCATTATAAACCGAATTTTTGTATATTGAAGTTTTATAGTCAAAGAGAAACTGGGAAATTGTTTTGAGAGTTCCCCCTCCCGTTTCTTGAAGTGTTATTTCTGTATATGATTCGTGCTATTTATGAATGAATGTGATTATTGTTGAAGTTAA
The DNA here is from genome assembly GCA_031772625.1 of Pinus tabuliformis. NCBI lineage: Eukaryota > Viridiplantae > Streptophyta > Pinopsida > Pinales > Pinaceae > Pinus > Pinus tabuliformis. The sequence continues at coordinate 596,298,545 of CM062812.1, read as the reverse complement.
TTGAAGTACACTTGAACTGAAGTTAAGTTTTGAAGTGGCTACTGTACTGAAATTTGATTGAACAGCAATTTTGCAAGTATAAGATATCAATCTCGATAACAAGGTACATGGGCTAGAGGCATAGTACAAGCATTAGTAAACTCGAGTTGGTTTCTCTATTGAGGAGAAAGCGCATTGGTGCCGAAAACCACAGGGGACTCGGGAAGCTCATAGCTCAGAGGTGCGCCCTGGGGGCATGACAACCACATTTTGATGCTAGACATTGGCTTGCCTGAGGGAAGTTATTTCTAGGAGGGAAACCTCACCATGTTTTGAGTCTTATACCATGTCTTTGGGAGGTATATTGAGCCACTTAATCCTAAAAGGCTTCATCCTTTGGGGAAAAACCCTCTATACTCGATGGTTTTGTTTACAATTTGGCATACCTTGCTTATTTTCTTAGTCAACTTTACCTTGTGGATGACAAGTGACTTTCTTGTAATTTTTCTAGGCTGAGGAGTTGTTCTTGCCTTTGCCTCTACTTGTGCCAAACAAAAAATATTATTAGTGGAGGTATATAGCTTGCTTGGACAATTAGATTACCATGTTTGAACTTTTATCATACAATAGTGCTGGAAAAAATTCAAAATTAGGGCAACTTATTATTTCATTTTCCATACATGACATTTATTTGTAATATTTAGTTCTTTTTCTTTGTTTATTATTTTTATGTTCATGACCAAATAAATGCCAAAACAATGCAGATCACAGCCATAAGAGAGAGACACAAGCAATAGGCTCCAATCCATGGAAAAAACCCTCCAGAAGGGGAAAACCCACGAGAACTTCTTCTTATAGAATCAAATCAAAGGAGACTTCCAAGACCAAACCCTAGACCTTTGCTTCCATCAATCAGTCAACTAGTCTTCCTCCACAAGTTCTCCAAGGACATTGAAATTAGGGCTCTTTAAAAGAACGAGTTGTAGTACTTCCTAGGACATCGAAATTAGGGTTCTTCAAAAGAACGAGTTGTAGTACTTCCTTAGCCTCAAACCTGAGGTAACCCTGGATACTTCAGATGTAGAGAAAAACCTACCCCTTTGCAGACCTTTTTCGACCTTCGCACCTCCTTCTAGCTGCAGACCCAAACTCTTTCTAATGCGAGTTTCTTGTCTGCCTAATGAAGGTCAAATTGGTAGCTTTATATAGCTTTTACATGAGGCGATCGAGCCCTCATAAAGCTGACTTCTTAACTTGCTGGTCGACTTGATTTATTGTAGCATGTAGATATTTCTAATACAAAAAATAACAATTTTCTTCTCTTTATGCATGTGGCCTCCAAGGGACTTTACATCGTGACCTTGACTCTTTGACTTTTTCTTCATAACCCCTAGAGCACTGAATGGGTGCTTTGAGCTAGGAAAAATAACCATGGGAAAAAAACCCAGTTATAAATAAATATTTTTTTTCTTTTACAAAAATATATTTTCTTTTTCTTTTTTTGACAAGTACACAGATTACATGAAGTCATGATACAATTATGAACACTAACACTAGTTACATTTCAACACTCCCTCTTAACTAGGGAGGTATTCATAATTAACAACAGGTACAAGGATAGTACTTCCATTGAAAAGTTCTCATAAGAAGAGTCAGATTGGTAACACATTTGTATAGCATCATATCATCCAAACATAGCAAGGCCTTGACTAACAGCTCTATCTCTCCACAAGATCGCAACACAATGCTGGCGAGACCAATGATTTATAGACACCTTCATCAGTCTCTCCAAGAGCATACCCCACCCGGGTGTTCACAGGGTTTGTCCTTCTAGGAATATTCTTATGTTGGATTCCCAGTCCTCAAAGAATATCCGTCCTCTACAACTACTCTTATCTTGGATGCCCTACCACATCCTCAAAGAGTATCGGATTCCAAATGATTAACCAATCGTCCATTCTTTTCTTCCCAAGTGAAGAAAAGAATGATGTGTCTATCTCTCCCTCTTAACTAGGGAGGATATACCCATTCTAATGAAGGAATGTACCCATTCCTACAAAAGGAATGTACCCAAGTTCCCACCCCAGCTCAGGGCCCCACCCAAACACTTAAGGTTCAAAAGGTGTCACCAGCAGAAATGGCCGAAAGAAGAAAACAAGGACTATGCTACTACTGTGATGACAAGTACTCTCCTAGACATAAATGCAAGGAACCCAAATTCTTTCAAATTGATGCTACTGATAACAGTTCACATGAGGAAGCTCCATCCCTTGAGGTGCCCGAGGAAGAAGTTGGGGAAACCCAAACCGACAATGATCTCACAGCTACACCAGATGAGCCGGTTATCTCACTACACGCTTTGGTTGGCATTTCTTTGCCTCAAACTCTCAAAATTCGAGGCTTTATTAAACATCGACCGGTCGTGGTATTGATTGATAGTGGTAGCACTCATAACTTTATCCATAAGCGAGTTGCAAAAGTTGTTCATTGCTTTGTGCAGGCAGTATCTAATTTCCAAGTCCTTATCGCTGATGGGGGGACCATGAAATGTGAAGGCCGATGTGAAAATATTAAGCTTCAGATGGGAGACTACCACCCAAAGACCCACATGTTTGCTATTGAAATGGGTGGTTGTGACATTGTTTTAGGTGTTGAATGGCTTCGCACATTGGGCTCGATCACAATGGATTTCCAGGAGTGATATATGAGCTTTAAGCAGAACGACCACATTCATACATTACGTGGACTCTAGGCATGTGCTCCTACTATCATCAACTCGCATTGAATGGAAAAGCTTTTGAAAAAGGGCCATGACGGAGTCATTGCCCAATTTAATGCCATCCAGGCCATTGAGCCCACTACTCCTCATATTCATCTTGAGATGCAGCAGGTCTTAGACCGCCACCCGCAGGGATTTGGCAAACCTAAAGAGCTTCCGCCCTCTAGGTGTGAACATGACCATAACATCCCTTTGGTCTTGGGGTCCCAACCACCTGATGTGCGCGCATACCGATATCCTTTCGCCCAAAAGAATGAAATTGAAAAAATCATCAAGGAACTCCTTGAAGATGGTATTATTCATCTCAGCATCAATCCTTATTCATCACCAGTGGTCATGGTGCTAAAGAAAGATGGAGAATGGCACATGTGTTCGGACTTTCGGGCCTTCAACAAGCTCATTGTCTAAGACAAATTTCCTATTCTGGTTGTTGATGATATTCTTGATGAACTGCATGGTGCTCAATTCTTTACCAAGCTAGATCTTCGCTCTGGCTATCACCAAATATGCATGAAGGAAGTAGACATTCCCAAGACTACCTTTCGAACTCATGAAGGCCATTATGAATTCTTGGTCATGCCATTTGGTCTCTATAATGCTCCATCTACTTTTCAAAGCCTCATGAACCACCCGCTGAAACCAGATCTTCGAAAATTTGTCCTCGTCTTCTTTGATGACATTCTCATCTACAGCCTAACCTAGGACAAACATCTTTAGCATGTAGATCTGATCTTGCAATTGCTTCAGAATCACAAATTATTTGTCAAATTGTCCAAGTTCTCTTTTGGCGTGGAAGAAGTCGAGTATTTGGGACGCATTGTGGGTCGTGAAGGAGTGAGGGTTGATCCAAAACAGATACAAGCAATGCAAGATTGATGCCAACCAAAAACCTTGAAGAGTTTAAGGGGATTCTTGGGTCTAATTGGCTACTATCGCCAATTTGTCCGCAATTATGGTCGCATTGCTAGACTCCTCACTAATCTTCTCAAGAAAAATTCATTTCTCTGGACTGATGTAGCTCAGCAGGCATTCGTGGCTCTCAAATAGGCCATGTGCTCCACTCTCTTATTGGCCCTACCTGACTTCACCAAATCTTTTGTGATTGAATGTGTTGGTTCCGGTATTGGTATTGGTGCTGTATTAATGCAGGAAGGTCGACCATTGGCCTTCACCAGCCAACAACTGAGTGGAAAACATCTGGGTCAATCTACCTATGAGAAAGAAATGATGGCCATCTTACATGCAATAGACACCTGGCGGCCATACTTGTTGGGGTGACGTTTCCAAATCCGCACGGACCATCAAAGCCTAAAATGTTTTTTGGAGCAACGTCTATCATTGCCACAACAAAATAAATGGCTGGCCAAAATGATGGGATATGATTATGAGATAATTTACAAGAAAGGGTGTGACAATGTAGTAGCTGATGCTTTATCGCGCCAATTTGAGGATGAAAGCACCCTACTATCAATCTCTTTGCCCATACCAGATTCGATTGAAGAGGCCCGCAAAGAATGGTTCTCACACCTCTCTCTCCCAACTTATTAATAACTTGAGAGAAGATCCTAATTCCTTAGTCGACTACTCTTGGAAGGATGATATTCTTTGCTACAAGGATCGAGTATATATCACCGACATCCACCTACAAAACCCGCATTTTGGAAGCGTTGCACCCATTTCCAACTACGTGGCAATGAGGCTTTCATAAGACTTATGCTTGCGCTTGTCGTTCTTTCTTTTGGACTAGCATGAAAAACAACATTCTTACTTTTGTAGTTGAATGTGATGTGTGTCAACGAAACAAAGGAGAAACAATCAAGTTACCGGGAACCTTACAGCCATTGCCACTCCCTGCCTCTGTCTGGACGAATGTTTCCATGGATTTCATCACTGGTCTCCCAAAGTCGGGAAACAAATCCGTCATCATGGTGGTTGTGGACAAAATTTCTAAATATGCTCATTTTTGCGCTCTACCCCACCCATTTACCCCCACTTTGGTGGCTCAAGCTTTCATGGACTAGATCTTCAAACTGCATGGCATGCCGACTTCCATTGTGTCTGATCGCGACCCCACTTTCACCAGCAAATTTTTGCAAGAACTTTTCAAGCTACAAGGCACACAACTCCAACTAAGTACCACCTATCATCCCCAAATCGATGGTCAAACATAAGCAGTCAACAAATGTTTGGAGACATATCTAAGGTGCTTCACTTCAGAAAAGCAACATCAATGGGTACAATGGCTACCTTTAGCTGAATGGTGATATAATACTAACTATCATGAAGCCACCAAGATGACTCCATACGAGGCAGTGTATGGCCAACTCCCACCTTCACCTATTTCTTATATCCCTGGATGTTCTAAGGTGCAGGTAGTTGATCAACTTCTATAGAACCGTGCCGCCATGATAGCTCATCTCAAAGATAATCTACATCAAGCTCAGAATCAAATGAAGCAACAGGTAGACCAACATCGTTTCAAGCACACATTTCAAGAAGGGGAAGCAGACATCTCTCAAAGAAAAGGGCTGCCAGAAACTAGCACCAAAATTCTATGGACCTTATCAGATACTTCAGCGCATTGGAGCAATCGCCTACAAACTGGCCTTGCCATCAACTTCAAAAATTCATCTGGTCTTCCATGTATCACGTGTCAAGAAAGTGGTGGGGAACAACTACAGAATTCAAACCAGTCTACCCGAATTGGCTAAGGAAGGCTCACTCTGGCTCCAACTAGAACATGCCCTCGATACCGGTGAAAGACATCTCTGTGGCCGCACGATCAAGGAAGTCCTCGTCAAGTGGAAAGACACCTCTCCAGAAGATGCGACCTGGGAACCAACCACTATTCTTCAACAGTTTCCGCAGCTCCACCCTTGAGGACAAGGATGCTTTTGATGGGGGAGGGCATGTTAGGGTCCAACCCTAACCCCTTTATTTATGTATTAAGCTGAATGGGCCAAGTCATAGTCATAGTTAGGTAGAGAGTAAATAAAGTCCGCATTAATAATTGTAAGTGGTTGACCCGCATTATAGAAAATGGCCACAATTAGTTGTAAATGGAATATATGGGCTGGGATACTCTGCTAAAAATGGTGTACCCACCCAAGCTAGATTTGTGCAAGGTGTCAGATAAAAATGGTGTACCCACCCAAGCTAGATTTGTGCAAGGTGTCAGATAAAAATGGTGTACCCACCCAAGCTAGATTTGTGGAAGGTTTCGGACCTTAAAGCGACATAGGGATAGCAGGAAGTCACACCCAATATATGGGCTGGGATACTCTGCTAAAAATGGTGTACCCACCCAAGCTAGATTTGTGCAAGGTGTCAGATAAAAATGGTGTACCCACCCAAGCTAGATTTGTGGAAGGTTTCGGACCTTAAAGCGACATAGAAACAAGTACAAAGCATAACCCGTGTTATGCAAGGGACCACTAGTAATTAGGGCTTTGGATGTCATTTACCTATAAATAGCCTTAGTTAGTAAAGGAAAGATCATCGAGTCTTACTGTAATTGAGCTCTACTCTGCTGGAGGTTGCCCCCTCGAAGAGGCAAGTGAACATTGAATCTATTTCTGAATAATAAATAGTTGCTATTTTTTTCATTTTTTTTGTGTTCTGGGCTATATTTCTTCGCATTTTTGGTATTCTGGGATTTCTTGCAGGTCAAGAGCATAACACATTTCATATATGCTTCTTGCTGAACACTACTCTTATCTAGCTTGTGTAGCATGGACCCCATTTTATGTATTTGACACATTTTGGCTTGGGACAATGGGAGATGATTCTATGATTGTTCATGTGGCATCACATTTCATGGGGCAATTTCATAGTTGACATGGTAGTACACATATGCGATGACATTGGTCACATCATTTAAGGGTCATTTAGGCAAATTTTGCATGCATGGGCATCCTCTTGACATTTCATGGTTAATATCCTTGAACGACCTCATATTTCATCATCATTCTAGCTATTTTACACTGGAATAGAGCTCCAAACCCTTTGCGGACACATCTACTTGCTATTTGCAAACATATGGCTTCATTATTTTTGACTTGGAGAGGGTCATTGTCAAGCCCTCGGAGTTAGGCAGTCAAATTTGCTTGAGTTAGGCCAAGTCAAGTTTGGTGGAATGACTTGGACGACATGAAGAGTGTGCCCGAGATGAGTTCGCTGGAACAACTTCAGTTAGATGGGCACACGAAGAGCCCGCCCAAGATGAGTTCGGTGGAACAATTGGAACAACTTGGTGTGTCAGCACGACAAGGGTACCTAGTCGAAGCACGCTTTATTGAAGACAAGGCACACCCAACCGAAGACAAGGTGCGCCTAGCTGAGACACGCCCGTCCGATTTGTGAAGGCACACAACCGAGGATCAACGTGAAGAGGAGTATATTGCAAAGAAGTATGGAGGGTTCATACCAGGTATGGTTGGATTATTCTCGGAGACGAGGAGAGATGGCCTTGTGATGTGGAAAGGGAAGTTGTATGATTTCCCCACACCACCATCTTTTTGAAGCTCATGAAGGAGATCGACTTACTATCACTTGCTCAAGATGGTGAGACCTTTGGGAGCTTGAGATGCCATTGAACGACACCTCATGATGAGCATAGTTAGTGGAAAGATTGTGTGACATGGAAGAGATGACAATGGTTGCACATGTTTGGGTGCATGTGTCCTTGTGGAGTTGATGCTATGGTTAGATTAGCTACCTGACTAGTCAGTTGCATGAGGGGATCCAACACATGTCATTCTTACAGGTTGCAATACATGCATAGACATGGGATATATGTCAGAGGCAAGATTCTTTTGTATTGATGAAGATAGTTAATGCGAAAGTTGTTCATGATGAGGATAGTCTTTAGGATTTGGTTAAGAAATTTTCCAAGGGGTGTGTTGTCAATGATGACAACCATTTTGACATGGGTGATGATGTCAAGACCTTAGGCTAGGCACTCAAGCGCGTCTGAGTTAGGTCGAGTCAAGTTCAGTGGAACGACTTGGTTGGCATGAAGTGCACGCCTGAGATGAGTTCGATGGAAAGATTTTGTTGAGACGAATGCACATAGAACGCACCTGAGATGAGTTTGGTGGAATGATTGGAACAAATTTGAGAGTCAGCATGACGAGGGTGCCTAGATGAGGCGCAACTGACTGAATACAAGGCGTGCTGATCTGAGACACACTAGCTCGAGTTGCGAAGCTACACAATCGAGGATGATATGTAGAGGCACACAACCAATGGTGAACTGAAGGAGAGTTTGTATGCGACAAATGATGCAACATAAATGTGACTTTATGGTCGGCTCGAACGAAGGATGGTTAGCTCGAATGCCCAACCGACATGTCCCTTGGAAGAGACACGACTGTTCCTGGAGGGTGACTTGTATATATATTAGATGATAGGATAGGAGTTAAAACATCAATCAAACGAAGATCAACAACTTGTCATCGTTAGAAAAGAAGAAGACAACAAAATAAGAAGAGAGTTGGGTCTCACGAAGGAGCTCGCTCTCTAAAACAAGTTGTGGAAGGAAGTTGTGCAAGCTTGTGGAACATTATGAGGTATTTGTGTATTGAGGTTGTGTGTAGATCGAAGGGCCGCAACTTGGATATTTATTGGGTTTGGTTGTGGGTTGGTAGTTGAAGGGTTGTAACTCAGTTATTGTATATTGGTATCTGTGAAGGGTTGTGGCAACGAACTGTTTGGAGTTCCTCCCAACCAAACCAAAGTCCATTATAAATCGAAGTTTTGTGTATTGAAGTTTTAGAGTCAAAGAGCAGTTGGGAAATAATTTTGGGAGTTCCCCCTCTCATTTATTGAAGTGTTATTTATGTACATGATTCATGCTGTTTATGAATGAATCCATTTATAGCTGAACTTAAGTTAATATAAGTAAACTGTAATTGAAGTTAAGCTTTGAAGTGGCTATTGTAGTGAGATTTGATTGAACACCAATTTCACAAGTATAAGATATCGGTCTCAGCATAGGGTACATGTGCTAAAGGCATAGTACGAGCATTAGTAAACTCAAGTTGGTTTCACCATTGAGGAGAAAGTGCGCCAATGCTGCACACCTCAGGGGACTCGGGAATCTCATAGCTCAGAGGTGCGCCCTAGTGGCGTGACACCCAATTATGAGGCTAGACATTGGCTTGCCTGAGGGAGCTTATTTTTGGGAGGGAAACCTCACCATGTTTTGAGGTTTATATCATGCCTTCGAGAGGGATATTGAGCCTCTTGATCCTAAAATATTTCATCCTTTGGGGAGCGACCCTCTATCTTCAGTGGTTTTGTTTACATTTGGCATACATTGCTTATTGTCATTTTCTCCTTTACATTGTGGATCGCAAGTGACTTTCTGGTAAATTTTCTAGGCAAAGGAGTTGGTGTTGCCTTTGCCTCTACCTCAGCCAACCCAAAAATATTATTAGTGGAGGTATATACCTTGCTTGGGGAATGAGATTACCATGTTTCAATTTTTATTATGCAACATTAGTCTCCCGCTTGTGAATCATTCATGACAATGATGGCAATTAGTCTTTTCCATTTTTTTCTTTTTGCCTCTCTTGTTATATGTTCTCGTTGTTTCAATTCTATTTTTGGTTTTCTCACAAGTGATTGATTCCCTCTAAGTCATTTTCATTATTAGGGCCCAACTTGATATACTTCCTCCTAGATGGTTTTAGTCAACATGCTTCTTCCTTCTTGTTATTTCCATGGAATGTTGGTTTTGGTTGTTGCATCCTGTAGACTACAGCTATGGGATTGCTTAATCATTTATCCAACACATCCTCGAAAACATTATATATATATATATATATATATATATATATAAAATAAATTCCTCCTTATAGAGTGTTATATACATTTAATGAAAATAAAAGATAATTGTGAAATTTTTTATAGAGAAGTTTGTTTTAAAAAAGAATTGGGAAATTTTCTTTAAAATTTTCAATATAATTTAACATAGATTTATATCATGAATGTTATGTGGTTCTTGTAGAAAATAGAATCAACTAGCATTCTAGGTGGATTTTTTAAAGTTTGTATTAGTGTATTTTTACAACAACATCAACAATTATGTCGATTTCTATTCGTGTTACCCCCAAGTTCTAACCATTTGTTGATTCTTGCCATATCTAGAGGATAGGATAACCTTCCCTAGATAACCTTTCTCCCATAGAGGCAAAATTGACATAGCCATCTTCTCTATAACCTTCTTCTTTATACTACTGTGACAGATGAGTTAGCAGTTTTGAAGAAGGTTGTTTGGAAGGGTTCGTTCAATAATTTTGCCATGTGAAAGTAAAAGAACCAAAATCTTACGATGGTGCGAGGAACACAAATATATTGGGTAACTTTGTTTGGGATATGGAACAGTACTTGGATTGATTCGGGGTGACTTCAGAGGGGGGCAAAATAAGAATTGTTGTATCATCCTTAACAAAGGATGTGATGATGTGGTGGAGAAGTTGAGCAAAACAAATTGCTTTTGGTAACATGACAGAGACCATCACCACTTGGGAGAAGATGAAGGAAGCCTTGATAGCTCGTTTTGGACCACAAGATGAGACTTGGGTTGCGAGAGCGAAGTTGAAGTTCATGATGCAAAGAGGGACCCTGCAAGCACATGTGAGGGAGTATTCAAGTATGATGTTGTTGCTTCTGGATATAACTGAGAAGGATAGGTTGTTAATTTTGTGATTGGGTTGCAACCTTGGGCTCAAGTTGAAGTAAAGAGGCAGAAGGTTTAATCTCTTGAAGAAGCCATCACTAATGCAAACAAGCTTCCAGATTACCGTGAATGCAAGACATAAGGGAAGGAGCAAGGCGAGAGGAGGAAGAAATCAAATAAAGGGAAAGAGAAGCTTTCGAAGGAAGAGGGAATGAAGTTGGGTGGCTTTTTGAAGGGGGAAGAAACCTCTTGTGTGTTGGTTGTGCAGTGAAGAGTACATGACAAAGGATTTTCCATTAATGCAAAAGGCGACAACTTTGCAGCAAGTCGAGAAGGAAGAGAGAGAACAAGGTTCTCATGCATCAGGAGTTATGTAGGTTTTAGGAGCAACTACAATGAAGGAACCTACCTCAAAACATGATGCGGAAAGGAGGAAGCTAAATTTCGTGAAGATGGAAGTAGTTGGGAGTCCAGTGATGGCTATGTTGGATAGTGGAGCATCTCACAACTTCATGAAGGAAGATATGACTAGGAGATTGGGGCTGAGGTTCGTTCCAACCATGCATCTCTTAAAGCGGTGGATTCGAAAGGAAGCATAGTCCTTGGGATAACGACAACTGTTCTGATGAAGAGTGGAAGTTGGCAAGGAAAGGTGGACTTCACTATCATTAGGATGGATGACTATGAAGTTTTACTCGACATAGATCAATTTATGATTGAGTAAGAGGCTGTGCCAGTACTGCACTTGGGGAAACTATTCATTCATGTAGGAATGACGGAGCCAATGATTGTTCCTACTGTGGGAGCTATGGCAGGAGAATGCAAGATGATAGCCATTTGTGTGGAGGTATGAGAACAGTAATATGAGGTTCGTGAAAGGAGCCATTTTTGTGGAGGTAGGACAAATAGAATATGTGTTTCATGAGAGGTTGGATTAGGTGGAGTCCATGCTCATGGTATGCTCAAAATTGATAGCAGCATTGTTAGATGGTTTTCTAAGTTTATCAGATAGGTGAAAGATGATGGATGCGGGGCCTTGCACTTGAGAGTGCGAGGCTGTTGATGCCCAAACTTCTACCATTGAAGAGTGTAGAGGGTATGATGATCAACGTGAGGAGGAGTATGTCGATTTGGAGGAAGACGATGTTCACAAATCGATTGAGTGTTGGGAGTAGGAACTAGACCAAGAAGAGGATGAAGATGGAGGGATGTCCGTGGGTCGGGATGGAATCGTGAAGACAGATATGCTAGGCCATAACGATCTAGTTTTGATGAAGTTGATGGAAGAAAGTATGGGTAGGTGTTCCTTTCCACCTTTAATAAAGTATATTGTAGAGAAGTATGGAGGGTTCATACTAGGTATGGATGGATTCCTGTCGAAGACGAAGAGAGATGGCCTTGTGGTGTGGAAAGGTAAGTCGTATGACTCCCCCACACCACCATCTTTTTGAAGCTCATGAAGGAGATGGGCTCACTGTAACTTGCTTGGGATGGTGAGATCGCTTGGAGGTTGAGATGCCATTGAATGGCACCTCATGATGAGCGAAGGTGGAAGAAAGATTGTGTGACAGTAAAAGGTGATAATGGTTGCACATGTTTGGGTGCATGTGTTCTTGTGGAGTTGATGCTACGGACAAATTAGCTACCTGACTAATCGATTGCACGAGGGGACCCAACATACGTCATTCTTACAAGTTGCGATACTTGAATAGACATGGTATATATGTTGGAGATGAGATTCTTCTATATTGATGAAGACAATTGATGCAAAGTTTCATGATGAGGACAATCTTCAGGATTTGTTTAAGAAATTTGTCGAGGGGTGTGTTGTTGAGGATGACAACCATTTTGAAGTGGGTGGGGGGATGTCTAGCCCTTTGGATAGGCAACCGAGCATGCTTGAGTTAGGGCGAGTTGAGTTCGGTGGAAGGACTTGGTCGGCACGAAGAGCGCGCCCGAGATGAGTTTGATTGAAAGAATTCAGTGATACAAGTGCATGAAGAGGGTGGAATGATTGGAACAAATTGGAGAGTCGACATGACAAGGGTGCCTAGTCAATGCGCAACTGACAAAGACAAGGCGTGCCCAACTGAGATACGGCTGATCGACAACAAGTTGTGCCCCGCTAAGACGTGCCCGACTGACGACAAGGTGTGCCTAGCTGAGACGCGCTTACTTGAGTTGCAAAGGTACGCAACCGAAGATGAGACGTGAATGCACATGACCGAAAGTGAACCAAAAGGAAAGTTTGTATGCGAGAAACGATGCGACATAATTTGGGGTTTGTGATCGGCTTGAACGAAGGAAGGTTGGCTCGAACGCCCAACTGACACATCCCTTGGAAGAGACACGACTGTTCATGGGGGGTGACTCATATATATAAGATGAGAGTAGAAGAGTTAGAAGTTAGAACATCAATGAATTGAAGATCAACAACCTCTCATTGCAAGACAAGGAGGAGACAACGAAGGAAGAAGATAGTTGGGTCTCACGAAGTAGCTTGCTCTCTAAAGCAAGTTGCGGAAGGAAGTTGTGCGAGCTTGTGGAACGAAGTATTGTTGAGGGTGGTGTGCCATGGGGTATTTCTGTATTAATGTTTTGTGTAGGTCGAAGGGCTACAACTTGGTTATTTTTTGTGTTTCGTTGTGGGTTGCTAGTTGAAGGGTTTGTAACTCGGTTATTCGTATATTTGTATTAGTGAAGGTTTATGGCAGGGAACTGTTTCGAGTTTGGCCCAATCAAACCAAAGTCCATTATAAACCGAAGTTTTTTATATTGAAGTTTTATAGTCAAAGAGCAATTGGGAAATTGTTGTGAGAGTTCCCCCTCCTGTTTGTTGAAGTGTTATTTCTCTACATGATTCGTGTTGTTTATGAATGAATGTGATTATTGTTGAAGTTAATTGAAGTAAACTGTAATTGAAGTTATGTTTTGAAGTGGCTATTGTACCGAGATTTGATTGAACAATAATTTCGCAAGTATAAGATATCGATCTCACTAATAGGGTACATGGGCTAGAGACATAGTACAAGCATTAGTAAACTCGAATTGCTTTCTCCATTGAGGAGAAAGCGCACTGGTGCCGCACAACTCAGGGTACTCAGGAAGCTCATAACTTGGAGGTGCGCCCTGGGGGCATGACAACCACATTTTGATGCTAGACATCGGCTTGCTTGAGGGAAGTTATTTCTAGGAGGGAAACCTCACCATGTTTTGAGGATTATACCATGTCTCTGGGAGGTATATTGAGTCACTTAATCCTAAAAGGCTTCATTCTTTGGGGGACTACTCTCTATCTTCGATGGTTTACAATTTGGCATACCTTGCTTATTGTCTTAGTCCTCTTTACCTTGTGGATGACGAGTGACTTTCTTGTAATTTTTCTAGGCTGAGGAGTTGGTGTTGCCTTTGCCTCTACTTGAGCCAAACTAAAAATATTATTAGTGGAGGTATATAGCTTGCTTGGACAATTAGATTACCATGTTTGAATTTTTATCATACAATCGTGTTGGAATAAATTTAAAATTAGTGCAGCTTATTATATCATTTTCCATACATGACATTTATCTGTGATATTTAGTTCTTCTTTCTTTGTTTATTATGTTTATGTTCATCATCAAATAAATGCCAAAACAATGCAGATCACAACCATAAGAGAGAAACACCAGAAATAGGCTCCAAGCCATGGAAAAAACCCTCCTTAAGGGGAAAACCCAGGAGAACTTCTTCTTATAGAATCAAATCAAAGGAGACTTCCAAGACCAAACCCTACACCTTTGCTTCCATCAATCAATCAACCAAACTTCCTCCACAAGTTCTCCAAGGACAACGAAATTAGGGCTCTTCAAAAGAACGAGTTGTAGTACTTCCTTAACCTCAAACTTGAGGTAACCCTGGATACTGCATATGTAGAGCAGAACCTACCACCTTTGCAGACCTTTTTGCACCTTCGCACCTATTCACACCTCCTTCTAGCCGCAGACCCAAACTCTTTCTTATGCGAGTTTCTTGTCTTCCTAATGAAGGTCAAATTGGTAGCTTTATATAGCCTTTACATGAGGCCTTCGAGCCCTCATAAGGCCGATTGATACAATTATGAAGACTAACACTAGTTACATTTGAACACTCCCTCTTAACTAGGGAGGTATTCATAATTAACAACAGGTACAAGGACAATACTTCCATTGATAAGTTCCTGTAAGAAGAGTCAGATTGGTAACACATCTGTATAGCATCATGTCATCCAGCGTTATCACATAGCAAGGCCTTGACTAACAAATCTATCTCTCCACAAGATCACAACACAGTGCTGGCGAGACCAATGATTTATAGACACCTTCAACAGTCTCTCCAAGAGCATACCCCACCCAGGTGTCCACAGGGTATGTCCTTTTAGGACTATTCTTATCTTGGATTCCTAGTCCTCAAAAATATCTGTCCTCTACGACTACTCTTATCGTGGATGCCCTACCACATCCTGAAAGAGTATTGGATGCTAAATTCTTACCCAATCGTCCATTCTTTTCTTCCCAAGTGAAGACAAGAATGATGTGTTTATCTCTCCCTGTCAAGTAGGGAGGATATACCCATTCCAATGAAGGAATGTACCCATTCCTACAAAAGGAATGTAAACCAGGGACTTGTCCCAACTCCCTCTTAGCTAGGGAGCTGTTTCCAACAACGATTCTTTATTAATTGTTGGAGATCATGGGATCTTCAGCTGCATGTAGTGCTCCTCCATTTGATGTCATGAATTTCATTTTCAATATTATGGAACCTTCATGTTTGGGAGTGATCCATTGGACCATATATGGCTTTTCCTCATACAACTACCTTTTTCACATCATGTCTTCTTTAGGATCTTCTATCCTTCCACATGAGTATCAGATGTAGATGACATCCACACTTCTTTTTTAGGTAGCCCTGTATTATCCCATCCAGATATTATTCAAAAATCTGAGATGAACATCAAGTCAAAAATTACCTTCTGTGATGGCCCTTCCTCATGACATCTGCTTGTTGCAACATCAACATCCTACATATGTATTGACACATCTCCAAGATATTCATTTGTCAAGGGTCTTCACCCCACCTTTTTTTTTATAAGACTTTTCCAACGTCTTCATATCTTTCCCATGGAGGTATCATAGTCAACCCTTCTAGTCATAGGATGTTGATTGCCTTCTCCATAGTTGCATCCTTTACGATCTCATCTTTTATCTTTATTCACATATTACTTCCCAAGAACTCCCAATCATAGTTCCTTCAATTCTTGTCAACCACCTCATATACCATATGAGGACATATTATGTTGATTTCATCTAGTTAATATGTGACCCATGCCTTTATGCATCCTTTTGATGAAAGAGATCCTTTTCCCTTGATCATGCTCATGAGGTAGAGCTTGCATCCTTACTATCTGCAACTATATAATGACATGACCTGACTCATTGAACATATGCATACATACCTTTTTTCTTCTTTGGTCATTTAGGCTTCCTTCAACAACTCCCTGTCCTTGATTGGGAGTGCTTCAATCATATTTGACCTGCTACGTTCCTTTGTCATCATACCATCATTCTTCTAAATAATGAACCCCATCCCAAGTGGAATTCTTAGCGATGCATCTTTCAGGAGATGAACCTTCTAAAGACGATTCTAGCAGAGGATCTGATTATCCTCATCTTGCAAATGCTCCTTCCCAATGATGTATGATGAGCTTCATACTAGCTGATTCTCATTTTACCCATAAGTGCTCCTTGTGCTTCTAATAAGGTTACCAAGAGCTACTTCTTTTCTATTGGGATGACTGCAATAATCATGTAGACTTCTATTTCAACGATCTTTCGAGCTCTTGCTTTAATCGTATGCTTTTTATGCGATTTCCTCAAGACAGGTTCCAAGTCATCCATCACTGTCATCTTGTCTTTATTCATGAATGCATTATGTCGAGCCTTTCCAGACTGATCATAGTTTGAAAGTGATCTTCAAACTTTTGACCTTTAGGTTATCTTCTCGTGTTGCTACCTATCAGTCCCAACATGACCACCTCTTGACTTTATAGTTGCCATGTACTAGATGGTGACTTTTCTTCAACAATCCATTTACTTGGTTGAACTTGCCTCAACTGTCATTTTGTGTACCTGCAACATCTTTTCAGGTCCGATAACCAAAAACAAAAATAGAAAACTTACCTCATGATGAACATCTTCATTGTCCATCCCACAGAAGTCTTCCTTCATATATCCCAACACCCAAGGATTAAACTTGATTATCAAGTTATCATTCTCTTCCATCATGCTTATCATTAACAAGTATAAGGACAACCTTGCTTATTCATCCTTCTAATTCCGCTTTTCTCATTATGTACCTTTTTGGCTTTCACTGTAGTAGATTGCCTCATCCGATATAGACTAGATGTCTTTCTTCTTACTGATGGAGGATTACAATGTTTTCCTTTGATGTTGCTTACAATGCAATACCCTCTTCTCTACCTTCAAAATTGAAACTTCTCAAGCTCTTACTACAAGAGATATCTGGAAGCCATGTGTTGGAGATATTGAGCCTCTGATTAGGGTACTTCGAAACACCGAAGTGTACTGGATGTTGCTCAGAATTTGGGATTCATATGGAGAAGAGAATTGATATATACTGATCAAGAAGTGCTGCTCAAGATGCGAGCCTTCCAAAACAAAGTATATCCTTGACAAAAAATGATGGGATTTTTGTCACTGAATGTGCTTAGAACGATGCAAAGAAATACTCATCTTCTTCTATGTGACAATGCTTGAGACTGCCTCCTTTCTTAGTTAGTGCTACTTCTTATTACCTGAAAGCTTAAAATAATTTTAACTTAGATGTCTGAGGTTAGAGTCTCCTTAAATCACAAAGGTCGACTTCCTTATGACTACTGGGAAGATCTCCATAGGTCAGCTCCTTGCCTGATGAGCACGCTTTCTTACTATATTCATAGATTACAAAACTACATTCTGGCTACAATTCTTTACCTCGAATATGACTAAAAAACATGTATAGAACTACTTGTGGTATTTTTCAAGCATGACTTGAGGAAAATACTATTTCGATTCTTCTTCTATGGATGGCAAGCTTCAAATTATTCGATCTTCAGATTCTTTTAATGAATAGGCCTGGAAAGGATCTCGGCCCTTTCACGTTGTGACTATAGCTATATCTAAGCTTGTCACACTGTACTTATGCCCAGAGATATGGTGGGGGTCTTGGCTCCTTTTACAATAACAATGTAGCTTTACATTAGGCTCCTTCTTGGGTACACATATGCCTAGAGCCTTTCAAAGGAAAACTCGATTCTTCTTTTCGAAGCTATTTTAATGACATTGGAGATCTAGACTCTTCGCTGGCTCAAAAGAATCATAACTATATGCTCAGTGGAATTTTGGATCTAACGGGGCACAAAGATTCTTAATAATAATTTCACACCTTAAATAAAGTTCCCAAAACTTCGATCCTTATGATGAGGGACTCAGTGTTCTTTTAGCTTGACGGTTAGCCCTTTAGAGAACAGAGCCTCACCTTACCTTGTGAAGCTTGTGGTCTTATTTTTGTGGATAGGACTAACAAACGTGCTTAGAGCTTCGATCTTTTCTTCAATGAATTCGGTGTTGAAAGGGTTGCTTCCTCATATATTCGGTCCTCTTAAATGATCTCAAAACCTTTGCTTTTTTCTCGTTTTAGATCTGTGACCTTAACTTAGTGACTAGGACTTCTCGATGTGCTCAAAATTGTAAAACTTCTTTTACAAGAGGCTCGATCTTAGGAGATCTTCTTATTTGACACCTTGAAGCCTTGATGTGACCCTCTATTTGCCCTTAAGTTAACAAACCAAGCTCTGATACCATGTTGGAAAAATTTCAAAATTAGGGCAACGTATTATTTCATTTTCGATACATGACATTTATCTGTGATATTTAGTTCTTTATTTGTTTATTATGTTTATGTTCATCATCAAATAAATGCAAAACAATGCAGATCACAACCATAAGAGAGAGACACCAGAAATAGGCTCCAAACTAGGGCAAAACCCCTCAACAAGGGGAATGCCCATGAGAAATTCTTATGGAATCAAATGAAGGGAGACTTCCAAGACCAAACCCTAGACCTTTGCTTCCATCAATCTATCCACCAAACTCCCTCCACAAGTTCTCCAAGGACAACGAAATTAGGGCTCTTCAAAAGAACGAGTTGTAGTACTTCCTTGATCTCAAACCTGAAGTAACTAACCCTAGGTACTACATATGTAGAGCAAAACCTACCTCCTTCGTAGTCCTTTTTCCACCTTCACACCTTCTTCTAGCCGCAGACCCAAACTCTTTCTTATTCGAGTTTCTTGTTTGCCTAATGAAGGTCAAATTGGTAGCTTTATATAGCCTTTACATGAGGCCTTTGAGCCCTCATAAGGTTGACTTCTTAACTTGTTGGCCAACTTGATTTATTAGAGCATCTAGATATTTCTAATATACAAAATACAATTTTCTTCTCTTGATACATGAGCCCTCCATGGGTCTTTACATCATGACCTTGACTCTTTGACTTTTTTCTTCATAACCCCTAGAGCACTCAATGGGTGCTTTGACCGAGGACAAATAACCATGGGAAAGAAGCCCATTTATAAATAAATATTTTTTTTTTCTTTTACAAAAATAATTTTTTTTTCTTTCTTTTGACAAGTACAAAGATTACATCAAGTCATGATACAATTATGAAGACCGATTCTAGTTACATTTCAACAAATAGTAGTGTCCCACTTCTGAATCATTCATGGCAATGGCGAGAATTAGTCTTTTCCATTTTTTTCTTTTTGCTTCTCTCTCTATATTTTCTTGTTTTGTCAACTCTACTTTTGATCACCTCACTAGTGATTGATTCCCTCTAAGTCATTGTCATGAGTGGGCCCAACTTGAGATACTTCTTCCTAGATGGTTCTAGTCACCATGCTCCTAACTCCTTGTTACTTGGAACATTGGTTTTGGTTGTTGCATCTTGTAGACTGCAACTATGGGATTGTTTAATCATTTATCCAACACATCCTTCCTCTAATCTTTTGCTTCTTGACTTAACTAGTACCACCCTAGTGTCGTAACCAATTTTCTGTCTTTCTATATCTACCCTTTTCTATTGTTTTCATTTTTCTTTTCTCATTCTCTCAACATCTACATACTCATGTTAGATATTTTTGTTTTCACTAGTATGTCACTAGTTCATCACAACTCACACCTTTGCTTGTTTTGCGATAGCATTGCCTCATGTAGCCTTTGCTTTTGCCTCTCGAAAGTCACTTCTTCTCATGCTAGAGCTACCATGGTGATCATATTTCCAAATCTTGCCTTCATTGGTGCTTCACCAGTCTTCATATCTCCTGCACCCTAGGTAGCTACAACTAGGCATAGCTATCTTGTAGTCTCATAGCTATTTCATGAACTTTGCCACTTTAGATGACCTTTATTTCCATCTCTTTTTCAATTGACGAGGTTTCTTGCATGATTATGAGGATATATGCTTACCTTGGAAACATCCTTCAACAAGCTCCAACATCAAGACATCTTTCTTTCTTTCCCCCTTTTTTTTTTCTATAATTTTTGTTAATTACTCCAGTGAATTATAAGTATCGTAATTCTAACTATTCTACCAACACGTTTCGGCTTGGGACAATGGGAGATGATTCTATGATTGTTCATGTGTTATCACATTTCATGGGGCAATTTCATAGTTGACATGGTAGTACACATATGCAATGACATTGGTCACATCATTCAAGGCCCATTTAGGCAAATTTTGCATGCATGGGCATCCTCTTGACATTCCATGTTGAATATCCTTGAATGACCTCCTATTTCATCATCTTTCTAGCTATTTTGCATTGGAATAGAGCTCCAAACCCTTTGCGGACACATCTACTTGCTATTTGCGAACATGTGGCTTCATTATTTTTGACTTGGAGAGGGTCATTTCATAATTTTTGGAGGTCACTTGCATGATTTTTAGGATATATTCTTATGTTTGAGACCTCTCCATGGACTTATGAGCTATTTTATTGGAACTTTGAACATATTTGGCCCTTCTTACTTGACGTGCATGGACCTCCCACCGTCAAGAGCTCAAGCTTACAAACTCGAATGTGCTCGAGTCAGGCCGAGTCAATTTTGGTGGAACGAATTGAACGACATGAATAACGCCCATTATTATTTTGGTGGAACAACTTTGGTGAGATGGGCACATGAAGTGTGCGCCTAGCCGAAGATGTGCCTAACCGAAGGTGTGCCCAGCCGAGACGCGCCCATTCAATTTGCGAAGGCACACGACCAAGGATCAACGTGAAGAGGAGTATATTGTAGAGAAGTATGGAGGGTTCATACCAGCCTCCAGGTATGGGTGGATTCTTGTCGGAGATGAAGAGAGATGGCCTTGTGATGTGGAAAGGGACGTCGTATGACTTCCCCACACCGCCATCTTTTTTAAATCTCATGAAGGAGATGGTTACTATCACTTGCTCGAGATGGTGAAACCCCTGGGAGCTTGAGATGCCATTGAATGGTGCCTGATGATGAGCATAGTCGGAGGAAATATTGTGCGACATTGAAGATGTGAAAATGGTTGCACATGTTTGGATGCATGTGTTCTTGTGGAGTTGATGCTAAAGTCAGATTAGCTATCTGACTAGTTGATTGCACGAGGGGATTAAACACATGTCATTCTTACAGGTTGCGATACATGCATAGACATCGGATATATGTCAGAGACGAGATTCTTTTGTATTGATGAAGACATTTGATGCGAAGGTTGTTCATGATGAGGACAATCTTTAGGATTTGGTTAAGAAGTTTGTCGAGGGGTGTGTTGTCAAGGACAACAACCATTTTGACGTGGGGGAGGATGTCAATCCCTTAGGCTAGGCACCCAAGCATGCCTGAGTTAGGTTGAGTCGAGTTTGGTGGAACGGCTTGGTTGGCATAAAGGACGTGCCAAAGACAGGTTCAATGGAAAGACTTTGGTGAGATGAGTGCATGAAGAACGCACCTAAGATGAGTTTGATAGAATGGTTGGAACAATTTTGAGAGTCGACACGACGAGGATGCCTAGCCGATGCGCACTCGATCGAAGATAAGGCACACCCAATTGAGATGTGCCTGACCAAAGACAAGGCATGCCGAGTTGAGACGGACCTGCCGGAGTTGCAAAGGTACATGACTGAGGATGACATTTGAAGGCACATGACCGTCGGAGAATTGAAAGAAAGTTTGTATGCGAGAAATGATGTGAGATAATTTGGAGTTTATGGTCAGCTAGAACAAAGGAAGGTCGGCTCGAACTTCCAACCGACACATCCCTTGGAAGGGACACGACTATTCATGGAGGGTGACTCATATATATAGGATGATAGGAGAGGAGTTAGAACATCAATCAACCGAAGATCACCAACCTGTCATCACAAGAAAAGGAGACAACGAAGGAACAAGAGAGCTGGGTCTCACGAAGGAGCTCGCTCTCTAAAGCAAGTTGCGGAAGGAAGTTGTGCAAGCTTGTGGAACGTAGTATTGCTACGAGTGGTACACCGTGGGGTATTTGTGTCTTGAGGTTGTGCGTAGGTCGAAGGGCCGCAACTTGGATATTTATTGGGTTTGGTTGTGGGTTGATAGTTGAAGGGTTGTAGCTCGGTTATTGTATATTTTTATATGTGAAGGGTTGTGGCAGCGAACTGTTTGGAGTTCCTCCCAACCGAACCGAAGTTCATTATAAACCGAAGTTTTGTGTATTGAAGTGTTATAGTCGAAGAGCAGTTGGGAAATTGTTTTGGGAGTTCCCCCTCTCGCTTAATGAAGTGTTATTTATGTACATTATTCGTGTTGTTTATGAATGAATGTGATTATAGCTGAACTTAAGTTAATTCAAGTAAACTGTCATTGAAGTTAAGCTTTGAAGTGGCTATTGTAGTGAGATTTGATTGAACACCAATTTCACAAGTATAAGATATCAGTCTCGGTATAGGGTACATAGGCTAGACTCTAGAGGCATAGTACAAGCATTAGTAAACTCAAGTTGGTTTCACCACTGAGGAGAAAGCACGCTAGTGCTGCACACCTCAGGGGACTTGGGAACCTCATAGCTCAAAGGTGAGCCCTGGTGGCATGACACCTAGATTTTGAGACTACACATTGGCTTGCTTGAGGGAAGTTATTTCTAGGAGGGAAACCTCACCATGGTTTGAGGCTTATACCATGCCTTCGAGAGGGCTATTGAGCCTCTTGATCCTAAAAGATTTCATCCTTTGTGGGACGACCCTCTATCTTCGATTTTTTTGTTTACATTTGGCATACCTTGCTTATTGTCTTAGTCTCCTTTACCTTGTGGATGACAAGTGACTTTCTTGTAAATTTTCTAAGCTAAGGAGTTGGTGTTGCCTTTGCCTCTACTTGAGCCAACCCAAAAATATTATCAGTGGATGTATAAAGCTTGCTTGGACAATGAGATTACCGTGTTTGAATTTTTAGCATGCAATAGTAGTCTCCCATTTGTGGATCATTCATTCCAATGGTCGGAATTAGTCTTTTCCATTTTTTTCTTTTTGCCTCTCTCTCTATATTTTCTCGTTTTTTCAACTCTATTTTTGGTCACCTCACTAGTGATTGATTCCCTCTAAGTCATTGTCATGAGTAGGGCCCAACTTGAGATCTTCCTCGATGGTTCTAGTCAACATGCTCCTTCCTCCTTGTTACTTCCTTGGAACGTTGGTTTTGGTTGTTGCATCCTATAGACTGCAGCTATGGGATTGCTTAATCATTTATCCAACACATCCTTCCTCTAATTAATATAATGACCTGCACCCTTAACCCAATTTACAATATTGCAAGTGTTTGTTTAGGCCCAACCCACATGTTTTGACATGCATGATATAAATTCTACATGCATTTTTGCAAACATAAACAGTGCGTCTACACTTTTTTACTTTCCTAATAAATGATAATTAATGCAAGCATTCATCACTTAAGAGACACTTATTTTTTGGTCAAATTGACTCTGGAAAAACCACATAGCCTCTTGGGGAAAACCGGTCTTCAAAGGAGGATTTTATTGCATTTTAAAGAAATAATTACACAACGGAAATAAACAACTTATCTCCCTTTTGTTTGCTTCTCAGAGGTTCCTGTCACTTTAATGTCTGGGCTGATTTTTTCTTCTCATAGTCCTTTCATTTCAGTGAAGAAGTCAACCTCCTATCAACTCACAATACACAGGTATTTGTATTTTACTATTTCTTAATAAGCTCCTCTTCACTTAGAAACTCAGTGTGTCTGCATGGCTTTCATACAGGCTATTAGATGGTTGTTCTCACACAAAGACTGAGCTAAAACACACTTAGAAAAAACACATAGAAGCCTCGTCGAGTTTTGCGCTGATAGTCCCGAAATTTTTGGGATACTAAGAGTCTCGAAATTTTTGGGAGCTTGAGATTTATGCTGCCCAAGACCGAAATTCTCGGCCACTTATCTGTTGACAAATGGGTGAGAGGAATAAAGTTTGTACGTTGCCTCTATCTCAGAAATTAATTTGACCTGGGTGCTGAAGATTAAGAAGCTGCTCCTTAGATATTCGAGCCTCCTCCAAGGCTTAAGCTCAGCCTCTTGAGATTCGAACCACAACTAAATTCTTTCTTGTTCTCTTTGTTGTTCAATTTCCTTCACACAAAACCCTTCCTTCTTTTGTTCTTTCTACTCCACAGTCTCTTCTCAATGCTCTCTCAAGTGTGTAGTGAAGAATGAACTTCCCTTTTCCTCCTTTGTCTCATTATAAAAGATTGAATCCCTAAACCTAGGATCCAATGGCTGAGATTTCATCCTCGAATCTCAAGATGTGTGGTTATGATCATTTCTCCTTGGCTTTGATACCACTTGTTGGGAATCACGATTGTCATTAGACCAAAACCTGCAGGTGTTAGCCAACGATCGCATCGCCAGAGATAAGGATCCACGAGAGGCGGTTAGTCCATGTCGCGAAACACACGGGGAGTGTTGGTTTATCCAATGTCCAACACCTCTTATTGAGGAAGGTGTTTCTCACCAATCCCATCTCGTCTTTGAAAAATACATGCTTTCCCCTTGGTAATGATTTGGTGAGA
The DNA here is from genome assembly GCA_031772625.1 of Pinus tabuliformis. Classification (NCBI taxonomy): domain Eukaryota; kingdom Viridiplantae; phylum Streptophyta; class Pinopsida; order Pinales; family Pinaceae; genus Pinus; species Pinus tabuliformis. Next base: position 596,273,954 of record CM062812.1, on the reverse strand, counting down.
ATTCATGCTTCCTGTTCATTAGTGTATATATACTCAAGCTTCACTGCCCCTCGCTGAACCTAGTCTCTGATGAAGTGATACTTGATCTCAATATGCTTTTACCGGTCATGAAATACTAGATTCTCAGAGAGTTTGATACAACTCTAATTATCACAGTATATCGTAGTTGGTCTCAACATCTGATCAAATAAACCAAAAAGCATCTTGCGAAGTCACAATGCCTTGCACCCTGCCTGACTAGCTGCCATATACTCTGCCTTTGCGCTACTCAATGCCATTGACTTTTGTTTCTCCCTGAACCATGATACAATTATTGAACCCAATGAGAAACAACACCCAGAAGTACTCTTCCAGTCACTAGCACTGCCACGCCAATCTGAGTCTGTCCAACCAATCAAACTAACTCTATCAATCCTGACATAGGCCAAACCAAAATCCATTGTGCCCTATAAGTACCTCAACACATGTTTTACAACCACCCAGTGTGCTCTCCCGGTCTCCATCATAAACCGACTCAATGTGTTGACTGCAAAAGAAATATCTGGTCTGGTGTTGACTAGATACGTCAATGAACCGTTCAGCTGTTGATACAAAGTGGGGTTCACTAACCTAGAATCTAAAGCATGAAACTTCTTCCAGTTGGTGATCATAGGAGTAGCCATAGGCCTGCAACCCGCCATACAAAATCTCCTCAAGATATCACCTGCATACTTTCCTTGGCCCACGAAGATATGCCCATCCTCCTGCTAAACCTCGAAACCCAAAAAGTATTGCATCAACCACATATCAGTCATATCAAACTTTGAAGTAGGCATCTATCCTCTCATACCATGCCCTCGGTGCCTGCTTCAGTTCATACAAGGGTTTCTTAAGCCTACACACATGAGAATCCCTCCCATGCAACTCAAAGCCCTCGTGCTGCTCAATGTACACCTCCTCCTGTATAACACCATTGAGAAAGGTTGTGTTCACGTCCATTTGGTGAATACTCCATCCCATCTCAGCTGCTATAGATATCACTACCCTAATGGAAGTATAATGAGCAACCGGTGCAAAGTTCTCCTCATAGTCAACTCCCTCTACCTGTGAGAACCCCTGCACCACATATCGAGCTTTGAACTTCTCTACGTTGCCATTCGCAACATGTTTGATCTTGTAGAGCCACCTGGAAGTCACCATTTACTTCCCCTCCGGACATGGCACTACCTCCCAGACATCATTATTCATGATAGAGGCATACTCATCCACCATGGCATCCCTCCAGATTTGCTGACTGGCGAACTCCTCAAACTAGCTGGCTTTGTCTGCCACAAAGCCACCCAACCTCTCTCGTGGTCTATTCTCCCCCACTGACCACTTGGGTCTCCCCACTGCCTCCTGAGCATCCTTCAGGGTCTCTCGAAGCCATTTTGGCTTCCTCTTCCTTGTAGTAGTCTCCTGTGGTGGTATGGGAAAATCCTCAATTGGTGCCTCTCCTCTTGACGAGGAAGGCTCTTCTATAACCAATGGAGAGACTGGACTCTAAGATACTGGGCTCTTCTATAACCAGGTGATCCTGAACCAGGCTGAACTATACTCTATGAAACTGTCACCCCTGAAGAAGGTGAACCTCCTGATCTTGATGCACCACCTAATGCTCCTGAAACCTATAATGTTGCCCCCTTCTGAGGATCATGATGCTCTACTTGGTCAACCTCTCGAGACCTCCTCAAAGCCCTCTCCTCCTCAAATCTCACATCCCGCCTCAAGACAATCTTCCTTTGTGCAGGAAGATATATACGGTAGGATCTGCTGGTCTCACTATAACCCACTAGGATACCCTTCTTTGCAGTGGGTTACAACTTCGTCCTCTTCTCCTCAGGGATGTGTGAATAAGTAAGGCACCCAAATATCCTAATGTGCCCAACTTCAGGCTTCCTGCCGGTAAACACCTCCTCAAGAGTCTTGCTCCCCAAGACTCTATGTTGACTCATGTTCTGCAAATATACAACAATGTTACACGCCTCGACCCACAAGAAGAAAGGTAAACTCTGATCATGCAACATAGCTCTAGCTGCACCCACAATGGTCCTGTTCTTCCTCTCTTCCACCCTATTTTGTCGGGGTTTGTAAGGCACAATGAACTCCCTCTTGATGACAACACTCCCACAAAACTCTTCATCTCCATGGAGATATACTCGTCCCTATTGTCTGATCTCAACACCCTGATTTTCCTCCCTGTCTGGGTCTCCACAAGAGCCTTAAACTCTTGGAACCCTTGGAAGACCTCATCCTTGGTCTTCAGGAAGTAAATCCATGTCTTCTTGGAGTGGCCATTATTGAAAGTCACGTAATACTCACATCCACTCAATGAAACATGGGACATGGGACCGCATACATCAGAATGAATCAAATCAAGATACCTACTTGTCATTGCTTGGGAAAGGTGTCTTGGTGTACTTTCCCAAAGCACACCCCCTACACACATCATGATGCTCTGTGCTGAAATCAGGGAAACCTATAACCAACTGCCTAAACATCCTAAAAGCTCCATGGTGCAAGTGGGTCATCCTCATGTGCCATAGCTCACACAAGTCACTGCCACTGGTCTATGCTACCATAGCTCGAAGAGGCTGAAACATAAGTCTGTATAGTCTCCCACTACGATCTCCAATCACATGAGCATATTTGATACTGGATCCTCTTGGATATATCAACACTTGTCCTTTTCAAAATAGTACCTCAAACCCCTTGTCCTCCTAGCTAGAGACTGATATCAAACTCTTCAACCCCAGAACACAAAGAACATTTGTCACCTTCAAAGGGGGTGATGACTCCATCTGAAATGAAACTGTCCCCACTCATGCCGCTTTGACTTTGGAGTTGTCTCCAAGCACAACCTCCAAGTCTACATCATCCTCTAAAAGGCTCGTGAAGTGCTCTCTCACTCCGGTCATATGGCAAGATGCTCCACTGTCAATGAACCATGCACGGGAAGATGTAATATGAGTGGCTAAACTAACCACCGATGCATACTCTGAATCAAATCTAGCCGCAAAATCATCCACCTCAGCTGAAGATCCAACTCCCTGTTTCTTCTTAACCTTCTTGTTGGGACATTGTACAACATAGTGACCCATCTTCTTACAAGCAAAGCATTTCACTTTACTCATGTCGTTCTCCTTAGCCTTCTGCTTCCACTTCTCCTGCTTTGCTCCACTAGTAGAGCCATTCTTGGTCTACTTCTTCTTTCCCTTTGCCACAAGAGCAACATTCTCCTTTTCACCTCCTCCACCACTCTTGCTGCCCCTTGCATTCCTCTTGGTCTCCTCTTGGATGAAATCGTCCCACATCCTCCAATGAAGAAAATGCTCTCTGGCCACCAAGCCATGGTTAAAACCATCCCACTTCTCGTGGAACCCATCCAAATCAATTCTAACCAATTGTTCATCTGGAATAACCTCTCCAATGGCAGTTAACTCATCCTTCACCTATGTGATCCTGGTGAGATATGAGGTCACACTGTCGATCTTGGTCATCTTGGTGTTGCGTAGCTTTTGTCTCAACACCATCTTCCTGTTCTCATTAGAACTCTGGTGTAAAGAGACCAAGGACTCCCACATCTGATAGGCAAATCTCATCCCGAACACGAGGGAATAAATGGTCCTTGATGGCATCTAGAAAGATCCTTTTTCCCTTCACATTATTCTTGTTGAACTCCACCGAGCTAGATCAGTGGGTGTTTGCACAACTGCTTCATCAACATCCCACACTTCAACTTCCTCCAGTAAAAGCATGATTCTCTCCTTCCATGGGCCAAAATTTTCAGACCTTGCCAATCTGTCCTCTACTCTCAACCTTGTTGCCATGACCCCACAATCAACAATTTGAAGCAAATCTGTGAGCTAGAACCTTCTTCCCTCTGAACTGCTGAAGTCTTTGGGTTTCTGACAAAGTTTCAAAAGGTTTTGGTTCACTATTAGCAGGATTTAATTCTTGCTGCCCTCTTTATCAGCTGTATGGAATTTTAGATCTGAGCCTTCAACCTTTCTCTGATATCATGTAGAAAATTTAATGAGTTGCACCCTTAACCCATTTTACAATATTGCAAGTGTTTGTTTGGGCCCAACCCACGTGTTTTGACATGCTGATATATCTTCTACATGCATTTATTGCAAACATAAATAGTGCATCTACACTTTTTCACTTTCCTAACAGCTGATAATTAATGTAAAATTATTGCAAGCATTCATCACATAAGAGACACTTATTTTTTGGTCAAATTGACCCTGGAAAAACCCCACAACCTCTTGGGGAAAACCAGTCTCTGTATTAAATTGGCAAATTCTGCTTTAAAATATCACTGTTTGAATTTTGAGCATCGATTTTGTCAAATTTTGTTATTCTTTCGAAATTAGGGCTATGAGTGAATTAAAAGTCTGGGTATATTTTCTGGAATGGTTTAATTTAATTTCTAAATTTAGGGCACAAATTTTACATATCTGGTTAATTTCTAAAAATGGGTATCACAGTATTTGTGTATTGAGGTTTTGTGTAGGTTGAAGGGCCGCAACTTGGTTATTTATTGGGTTTGGTTGTGGGTTGCTAGTTGAAGGGTTGTAACTCAGTTATTGTATATTTGTATTTGTGAAGGGTTTGTGAAAATTCCTACATTCAAGGAACCCCTACGGCAACAAAACTGAATTTACTTCTCCTACTTGATTTTAATATACATTATCAAGTTATTTTCTGAATAATATTGAAGTAAATTACTTCTGCATCCTACACCAATTTAATTTGATTACATGAAACAAGAAACTGAGCAAAGAACAAGATACATAGGACACCGTTATTTTTGGACAAAATAGTCCCCAGAAAAACCCAATGCGGGAAAACCGGTGCAACAGCTCTGAGGGTTTTATATTATTAATCAATAGTTCTGAATACAACGCTGGATGTCCTATCGACAATCCAGTTACAGAGAAAAAATATAATGGTGGAAAACCGAGTGAGATTACCTCACTTCACCCGGTAGTTTTCGGCTAATCCGACAGTAGAGTTGGCTAACCCAGGCTATCTCTGCGCTGGCACTGCGTCAGCTTACAGGCTCTGCGTCAGCCTTGCGCTGTCTCTTCTTCCTCCTGGAGCTTCTGCGTGAACTTCTCCCGGCTGTTCCGGTAGCTCCCCGGTTTAATTCCGAATTTTTGCGTGAGGTCAGCTTCTCCTCTGTGTTGGCCCTTCTGGCTCTGCGTCAGGCCTGCGTGGGCCCAGACTGGCCCAGCGTCAGTCCCTCTAGATGTTGCGCTACCTCCACTAGTGGCTCTCCGCCTCTCTGCCGTGTATTACCGAACTTTCTCTGCCTCTCTACTGTAGAATGATCACCTAGTTCGAATTTATCAGCTTCCTAGCTCCAGAAATCGAACTCTAGATCAATTTGTTCTCTCCGTGTGTTTTTCTAAATGAACCGCAAGCCTCTTTGAGACTTCAACAGCCGAGATTAAGTCTCTAATCAACAACTAAGATTAAAACTTGACTTCGCTTTCTAGAACATTCTCACCCATATTTTGATTAATACCCATGAATACTTTAATTTTCCTAAGTTTAGACTTAGGAACCCCATTAAAAATATTAATTATTTTAATAAAATACAATCCGGGTGGAATTTCACCAAATGGTTTCTGGGTTCTTTAGAACTCATGTGCCTTAGCCTCTCCACTGATTTTCATGGCTAGATCACATTTGATGCTACCAAAAACTAACACTGTGTTGCTGCTATTGTACTGCTGCTCATGACACTGCCATTATCACTGTTGCATCTGTACTACAACCCCCTCTGCATCTGCTGCTAACAATGCCACTGCTAGCTTTGCACTGCGTCATTTTCTAATTGCTGTTGCTCAGTAACGGAAAAGCATACAAAATTTTTGAACTAACTGTGTTCAACATAATACCATGTGAATGTTGGAATCTGACTGCTACTAGTCTCTGACCCTCTGAATCTTTTGCGCTGCTGCTGACTTCTGCACTGTTGCCAACCTTGCTCTGCGCTGATCAGTCTCTAGTCTCAGGCTACTGCATCTATCTCTCCAAACAACCCACTGCATCATCTGACACTAAGTCCATCTCACTACTGCTGAATCTCGGGCTCTTGTAGCAAGGAATTGATCCAAGGGGTGGACTCCTCAAGGATCCTGCCCACATGTAGTCCTCCCTACTAGAGTTCAATATCGCCCCATTTCCCTCCTGGAGATGCATGGGCACTCATGGCAAACTCATCTTCGTCAATTTTTGCTGGAGCAGCCTTAGGATCATGTTTCTCATCCTTATCCTTTTGTTTCAAAGGACACTGGGATGCAAAGTGGCCCATCTCGCCATATCTGAAACATTTCACCTTCGAAATGTTCTTCTTTCGCTTATGCTTATGTTGTCCCTTTGATGCTAGAGCTGCGTTCTCCTCCTCCTCCCTGGTCTTCGTACCACTCCTACTGCTGCCATTGAGGTTGAACTTAACCAGATCCCTCCTTAATTCTTCCTATTGAAGGGCTGCCCACATATCCTCCCATGAAGGTAGTCTTTCCTTGCCTAATATACTTTGGACGAAGACTTGCCATTCATCCGAGACTCCATTCAGGGCCGTACTTACCATCGCAGTAGATTGTGGAGTAGAACCCACTGTAGCAAGCTGGTCTCTGGTGTTCTGAAGATGTTGAAGATAGGAGTTAACCCCTCTCCCTTCTGCATCAATGTCCGCTGCAACTATTGTTCTATGTACATCTTCCGCTGTTCGGAAGAACCTTCATACAGTGAAGACAAAGCTTCCCACATTTAACGAGCTGTATCTTTGCCCTGCAAGTGTGAGACCACATGATCTCGAACTCCATTGAGTATGAACCTCTTTGCCTTTCCCTGCTCTGCCTTGTACTTCTTCTTCTGATCATTGTTTGCGGGAACAACCACAACACTCTTGACATAGGCTTCGAGATCGTACTCCTCCAGAACAGCTAAGATTTTGGTCTTCCATATGACATAGTTGGAAGCTCCTTCCAACCTGTCTTGATCTCTGAGCCCATGTGATGCCATCTCACCCAAATTGTCGAATTGACTCCTATAGTCACTGCACAACACTGGTCTGCTGCTTGACAAGTGAAAAATTTGGACTTTTGGCGAGAAAAGTCCTCTTAGGAGAAAATTCCCCTTCTATGTGTCTTTGCTCTTTTTCGACGGATTTCTGCCTCGACAATAACTGCACCCTTCAAGCACTGCGCTGAGGCGCTGCGTCACTCCCTATGCCTTTGCAACCTCACGAACCAGAAATCGTACTTCTCTGTCAACTCTCTCAGAGAGGGATTTCCTCAGAATCTTTGCTTTCCCAGCAAGGACTGCGCAATCTCTTCAAGGGGATTTGAATTTCTACCAAATGCAGCTATTGGCCTCTTTGTTCAGCGCCGTATCTGCTCTTCCTGTTTCAAAATCAATGCTCCAATACCATGTGAAAATTCCTACACTCAAGGAACCCCTACTATAGCAAAACTAAATTTACTTCTCCTACTTGATTTTAATATACATTATCAAGTTGTTTTCTGAATAATACTGAAGTAAATTACTTATGCAACGTACACCAATTTAATTTGATTACATGAAACAAGAAACTAAGCAAAGAACAAGATACATAGGACATCGTTATTTTTGGACAAAATAGTCCTCGGAAAAACCCAATGGGAAAACCAGTGCAGCAGTTATGAGGGTTTTATATTATTAAGCAGTAGTTCTGAATACAATTATGGATGCCCTCCCGACAATTCAGTTATAGAGAAAAAATATAATGGCGGAAAATTGAGTGAGATTACCTCACTTCACCTAGCAGTTTCTGGCTGATCCGGTAGAAGCACTGGCTAGCTCCGACTATCTCTGCGCTGGCCTTGCGTTAGCCTTACAGGCTCTGCATCATCCCTGCACTGTCTCTTTTGCCTCCTGGAGCTTCTACGTCAACCTCTCTTGGCTGTTCCAGCAGCTCTCCGGTTGAATTTCGAATTTCTGCGTGAGGGCAGCTTCTCCTCTGCACTGGCCCTTCTGGCTTTGCATCAGGCCTGCGTGGGCCCAGACTGGCCGAACGTAAGTCCCTCTAGATGATGCGCTGCCTCCACTAGTGGCTCTCCGCCTCTCTGCCCAGTATTCCTGAACTATCCCTGCCCCTCTGCTGCAAAATGATCACCTAGTTCGAATTTCTCAGCTTCCTAGCCCCAAAAATCAAACTCTAGATCAATTCGTTCTCTTGGTGTGTGTTTCTAAATGAACCCCAAGCCTCCTCCTTATACTTTTCTCGTTGTGACTTCAACGGTCGAGTTTAAGTCTCTAATCAACGACTAAGATTAAAACTTGACTTGATTCACTTTCTAGAACATTCTCACCCATATTTTTATTAATACCCATTAATACTTACCCCATTAAAAATATTAATTATTTTAATAAAATACAATCCTGGTGGAATTTCACCAAACGGTTTCTAGGTTCTTTAGAACTCATGTGCCTTAGCCTCTCCACCGATTTTCATGGCTAGAGCACATCCGATGCTACCAAAAACTAATAGGGTTGTGGTAGTGAACTGTTTGGAGTTCCTCCCAATCGTATCGAAGTCCATTATAAATCGAAGTTTTGTGTATTGAAGTTTTATATTCAAAGAGCAGTTGAGAAATTGTTTTGGGAGTTCCCCCTCTCGTTTATTGAAGTGTTATTTATGTACATGATTCATGTTGTTTATGAATGAATGCGATTATTGCCGAACTTAAGTTAATTGAAGTAAACTGTAATTGAAGTTAATTTTTGAAGTGGCTATTGTAGTGAGATTTGATTGAACACCAATTTCGCAAGTATAAGATATCTGTCTCGGTATAGGGTACATGGGCTAGAGGCATAGTACGAGCATTAGTAAACTCAAGTTGGTTTCACCATTAAGGAGAAAGCGCGCTGGTGCCGCACACCTCATGGGACTCGGGAAGCTTATAGCTCAGAGGTGTGCCCTAATGGCGTCACACTTAGATTTTGAGGATAGACTTTGGATTGCCTGAGGGAAGTTATTTCTAGGAGGGAAACCTCACCATGTTTTGAGGCTTATAACATGCCTTCTGGAGGGATGTTGAGCCTCTTGATCCTAAAAGATTTCATCCTTTGGGGGATGACCCTTTATCTTCGATGGTTTTGTTTACATTTGGCATACCTTGCTCATTGTACTAGTCTCCTTTACCTTGTGGATGCCAAGTGAGTTTCTTGTAAATTTTCTAGGCTAAGGAGTTGGTGTTGCCTTTGTCTCTACTTGAGCCAACCCAAAAATATTATCAGTTGAGTTATATAGCTTGCTTGGACAATGAGATTACCATGTTTGAATTTTTAGCATGCAATAGTAGTCTCCCACTTGTGAATCATTAATGCCAATGGCGAGAATTAGTCTTTTCCATTTTTTTATTTTTGCCTCTCTCTATATTTTCTCGTTTTTTCAACTCTATTTTTGGTCACCTCAGTAGTGATTGATTCCCTCTTAAGTCATTATCATGAGTAGGGCCCAACTTGAGATACTTATTCCTAGATGGTTCTAGTCAACATGCTCCTTCCTCCTTGTTACTTCCTTGGAACGTTGGTTTTGGTTGTTGCATCCTGTAGACTGCAGCTATGGGATTGCTTAATCATTTATCCAACGTATCCTTCCTCTAATCTTTTGCTCCTTGACTTAGCTAGTACCACCCTAGTGTCGTAACCATTTTTCTCTCATTCTATATCTACCTTTTTCTATTGTTTTCATTCTTCTTTTCTCATTCTCTCATCATCTACATACTCATGTTAGATATTTTTGTCTTAACTAGTATGTCACTAGCTCATCACAACTCACACCTTTGTTTGTTTTGTGCTAGGATTGTCTCATGTAGCCTTTGCTTTTGCCTCTCGAAAGTCACTTCTTCTCATGCTAGAGCTACCTTGTTGATCGTATTTCCAAGTCTTGCCTTTGTTGGTGCTTTGACAGTCTTCGTATCTTTTGCACCCTAGGTAGCTACAGGTAGGCATAGCTATCTCATAGTTTCATAGCTATTTCATGAAATTTGCCACTTTAGATGACCTCTATTTCCATCTATTTTTCAATTGATGAGGTCGCTTGGATGATTATGAGGATATATTCTTACCTTGGAAACATCCTTCAATAATCTCCAACATCAAGACATCTCTTTTTTTCATTGAATTATATGTATCGTAATTCTAACTATTCTTCCTTAGCATTTTGCTTTTCATTTATGCTTCTTGCTTAACACTACTCTTATCTAGCTTATTAAGCATGGACACCATTTTATGTATTCGACTATTTTTGACTTGGGACAATGGGAGATGATTCTATGATTATTCATGTGGCATCACATTTCATGGGGTAATTTCATGGTTGACATAGTAGTACACATATGCCCCGACATTGGTCACATCATTCAAGACCCATGTAGGCAAATTTTGCATGCATGGGCATCCTCATGACACTCCATGTTGAATATCCTTGAATGACCTCCTATTTCATCATATTTCTAGCTATTTTGGAATGGAATAGAGCTCTAAACTCTTTGCGAACACATCTAGTTGCTATTTGCGAACATGTGGCTTCATTATTTTTGACTTGGAGAGGGTCATTTCATAATTTTTGGAGGTCACTTGCATGATTTTTAGGACATATTCTTACGATTGAAACCTTTCCTTGGACTTATGAGCTATTTTGGAGGAGTTTTCAACATATTTGGTCCTTTTCACTTGACGCGTGTGGAACACCTATTGTCAAGCCCTCAGGCTTAGGCGCTCAAATGTGCTCGAGTTAGGCCGAGTCAAGTTTGGTGGAACGAGTTGGACAACACGAAGAGTGCGACCGAGATGAGTTCGATGGAACAACTTTGTTGAGACGGGCACACGAAGAGTGCGCCCATGATGAGTTCGGTGGAACAATTGGAACGACTTGGTGAGGCGACACGATAAGGTTACCCATCCATGGCACACTCTATCGAAGACAAGGCGTGCCCAAAAAAAGATAAGGTGCGCCCAAGCGAGATGCGCAGTTTGATTTGTGAATGCACACGAATGAGGATCAACGTGAAGAGGAGTATATTGCAGAGAAGTATGGTGGGTTCATACCAGATATGGTTGGATTCTTCTCAGAGACGAGGAGAGATGGCCTTGTGATGTTGACAAGAGAGTTGTATGACTTCCCCACACCGCCATCTTTTTGAAGCTCATGAAGGAGATGGGCTTATTGTCACTTGCTTGAGATTGTGAGACCCCTGGGAGCTTGAGATGCCATTAAATGTCGCCTCATGATGAGCATAATCAGAGGAAATATTGTGTGACATGGAGAGAGGTGACAATGGTTGTACATGTTTGGGTGCATGTGTTCTTGTGGAGTTGATGCTACAGTGAGTTTAGCTACCTCACTAGTGGATTGCACGAGGGAATCCAGCACATGTCGGAGATGATATTCTTTTGTATCGATGAAGACAAGTTGATGCGAAGGTTGTTCATGATGAGTACAATCTTTAGGATTTGGTTAAGAAGTTTGCTGAGGTGTTGTCAAGGACGACAACCATTTTGATGTGGGGGAATATGTCAAGCGCTTAGGCTAGGCACCCAAGCACGCCCCAATTAGGCCATGTCGAGTTTGGTTGAATGACTCTGTTGGCACGAAGGGTGCGTCTGAGATGAGTTCGATGGAAACACCTTCATGAGACGAGCGCATGAAGAACACACCTGAGATGAGTTTGGTGGAATGATTGGAACGAATTTGAGAGTCAGCACGACGAGGGTGCCTAGCCAAGGTGCACCTGACCGAAGACAAGGCTCTCCCAGACAAGATGCGCCTGACTAAAGACAAGGCTTGCCTAGCTAAGACGCACTCGCCCAGGTTGCGAAGTTACACGATCGAAGATGAGACGCGAAAGCACACAACCGATGGTGAACTGAAGGAAAGTTTGTATGCGACATAATTTGGAGTTCATGGTTGGCTTGAACGAAGGAAGGTCGGCTCAAACGACCAACTGACACGTCTCTTGGAAGAGACACGACTGTTCATGGAGGGTGACTCATATATATAAGATGATAAGAGAGGAGTTGGAACATCAATCAACATGAAGATCAACAACTTGTCATCGCAAGAAAAGGAGACAACGAAGGACGAAGAGAGTTGGGTCACACGAAGGAGCCCGCTCCTTAAAGCAAGCTGCGTAAGGAAGTTGTACAAGCTTGTGGAACATGGTATTGCTAAGGGTGTTACACCGTGGGGTATTTGTGTATTGATGTTGTGTGTAGGTTGAAGGGCCGCAACTTGGTTATTTATTGGGTTTGGTTGTGGGTTGCTAGTTGAAGGGTTGTAACTTGGTTATTGTATATTTGTATTTGTGAAGGGTTGTGGCAGTGAAATGTTTGGAGTTCCTCCCAAACAAACCGAAGTCCAGTATAAATTGAAGTTTTATAGTCAAAGAGAAGTTGGGAAATTGTTTTGGGATTTCCCCTTCTGGTTTATTGAAGTGTTATGTATGCACATGATTCATGTTGTTTATGAATCAATGCGATTATTGCTGAACTTAAGGTAATTGAAGTAAACTGTAAGTGAAGTTAAGTTTTGAAGTAGCTATTGTAGTGAGATTTGATTGAACACCAATTTCACAAGTATAAGATATCAGTCTCAATATAGGGTACATGTGCTAGAGGCATAGTACGAGCATTAGTAAACTCAAGTTGGTTTCACTGTTGAGGAGAAGGCATGCCAGTGCCGCACACCTCAGGGGACTTGGGAAGCTCATAGCTCAGAGGTGTGCCCTGGTGGCATTACACCCATATTTTGAGGCTAGACATTGGCTTACTTGAGGGAAGTTATTTCTAGGAGGGAAACCTCATCATGTTTTGAGGCTTATACATGAAGAGGAGTATATTACAGAGAAGTATGGAGGGTTCATGCAAGGTATGGGTGGATTCTTCTCGGAGACGTGGAGAGATGGCCTTATGTTGTGAAAGGGAAGTCGTATGACCTCCCCACACCACCATCTTTTTGAAGCTCATGAAGCAGATGAGCTTACTATCACTTGCTCGAGATGGTGAGACCGTTGGGAGCTTGAGATGCCACTGAATGGCGCCTCATGATGAGCATAATCAGAGCAAATATTGTGTGATATGGAAAGAGGTGACAATGGTTGCACATGTTTGGGTGCCTTTGTTCTTGTGGAGTTGATGCTACGGTCAGATTAGCTACCTGAGTAGTCGATTACAAGAGGGGATCGAACAGATGTCATTCTTACAGGTTGTGATACATGCATAGACATTGGATATAGGTCAGAGATGAGATTCTTCTGTATTGATGAAGACAGTTGATGTGAAGGTTGTTAATGATGAGGACAGTCTTTAGGATTTGGTTAAGAAGTTTGTTGAGGGGTGTGTTGTTGAGGATGCCAACCATTTTGACGTGTGGGAGGATGTCAAGTCCTTAGGCTAGGCTCCCGAGCATGCTTGAGTTAGCCCAAATCGAGTCTAGTGGAATGACTTGGTTGGCACGAAGGGTGTGCTTGAGAGGAGTTCAATGGAAAGACTTTGGTGAGACGAGCACACAAAGAACACACCTGAGATGAGTTTGGTGGAATGGTTGGAAAAAATTTGAGAGTCGGCACGATGATGGTGCCTAGCCGAGGCACACTGGACTGAAGACAAGTTGCGTCTCGCTGAGATACGCTTGAACGAAGACAAAGCTTGCCTAGCTAAGATGCCTCCTCCTGAGTTGCGAAGGTACACGATCAAGGTTGAGATGCGAAAGCACACAAAGAACGGTGAACTAAAGGAAAGCTTGTATGTGACAAATGATGCAACATAATTTGGAATTTATTGTCAGCTCGAACACCCAACTGACACGCCCCTTGGAAGAGACACAATTGTTAATTGAGGGTGACTCATATATATAAGATGATAGGAGGGGAGTTAGAACATCAATCAACCGAATATCAATAACTTGTCATCGCAAGAAAAGGAGACAACGAAGGAAGAAGAGAGTTGGGTCTCACAAAGGAGCTCGCTCTCTAAAGCAAGTTGCGGAAGGAAGTTGTGCAAGCTTGTGGAATGCAGTATTGCTGATGGTGGTACACCCTGGGGTATTTGTGTATTGAGGTTGTGTGTAGGTCGAAGGGCTGAAATTTTGTTATTTATTACTATTGGTTGTGAGTCTCTAGTTGAAGGTTTGAATCTCGGTTATTCTATATTTGTACCTGTCAAGGGTTATGGCAACGAACTGTTTGGAGTTCTTCCTAACCGAACCAAAGTCCATTATAATCTGAAGTTTTGTGTATTGAAGTTTTATAGTCAAAGAGCATTTTGGAAATTGTTTTGGGAGTTCCCCCTCTCATTTATTGAAGTGTTATTTATGTACATGATTCGTGTTGTTTATGAATGAATGTGATTATAGCTGAGCTAAAGTTAATTGACGTACACTCTAATTGAAGTTACGTTTTGAAGTGGCTATTATAGCGAGATTTGATTGAACACCAATTTCACAAATATAAGATATCGATCTCAGTATAGGGTACATGTGCTAGAGGCATAGTACTGGCATTAGTAAACTCAAGTTGGTTTACCATTTAGGAGAAAGCGCGTCGGTGCCGCACACCTCAAGGGACTTGGGAAGCTCATAGCTCAGAGGTGTGCCCTGGTGGCGTGACACCCATATTTTGAGGATAGACATTGGCTTGCCTGAGGGAAGTTATTTCTAGGAGGGAAACCTCACCATGTTTTGAGGCTTATACCATGCCTTCGGGAGGGATATTGAGTGTCTTGATCCTAAAAGATTTCAACCTTTAGGGGACGACCCTCTATATTCGATGGTTTTGTTTACATTTGGCATACCTTGCTTATTGTGTTAGTCTTCTTTACCTTGTGGATGAAAAGTGACTTTCTTGTAAATTTTTCTAGGCTAAGGAGTTGGTGTTGCCTTTGCCTCTACTTGATCCAACCCAAAAATGTTATCAGTGGAGGTATATAGCTTGCTTGGACAATGAGATTACCATGCTCGAATTTTTAGTGTGCCATAGTAGTCTCCCACTTGTGAATTATTCATGCAAATGGTGGGAAATGATGCTTTTCCATTTTTTTTGTTTTTGCCTCTCTCTATATTTTCTTGTTTTGTCAACTCTATTTCCGGTCACCTCACTAGTGATTGATTCCCTCTAAGTCATTATCATGAGTAGGGCCCAACTTGAGATACTTCTTCATAGATGGTTCTAGTCAACATGCTCCTTCCTCCTTGTTAGTTCCTTGGAACGTTGGTTTTGGTTGTTGCATCCTGTAGACTGCAGCTATGGGATTTCTTAATCATTTATCCTACACATCCTTCCTCTAATATTATGCTCCTTGACTTAGCTAGTACCACCCTAGTGTCGTAACCAATTTTCTCTCATTCTATATCAACCTTTTTCTATTGTTTTCAATCTTCTTTTCTCATTCTCTCAACATCTACATATTCATGTTAGATATTTTTGTCTTCACTAGTATGCCACTAGCTCATCGCAACTCACACCTTTGCTTGTTTTGTGCTAGCATTGTCTCATGTAGCCTTTGCTTTTGCCTCTAGAAAGTCACTTCTTCTAATGCTAGAGCTACCATGGTGATCGTATTTCCAAATCTTGCCTTCATTGGTCCTTCACCAGTCTTCGTATCTCTTGCACCCTAGGTAGTTACACGTGGGCATAGCTATCTCGTAGTTTCATAGCTATTTCATGAACTTTGCCACTTTAGATGCCCTTTATTTCCATCTATTTTGCAATTGACGAGGTTGCTTGGATGATTATGAGGATATATTCTTACCTTGGAAACCCCTCAACTTGACTTATGAACACTTTTGGAGGAGTTCTCATCCTATTTAGCCCCTTTTCACATCACACATGTTGACATATGAACTTCTAGGGCCAGACATTGGCTTGGTTGAGGTAATTTATTTCTACGAGAAGAACCTTACCATGTTTTTTGACTTATAACCTGGCTTTGGTGCTTCACTAGTCTTCATATATCTCGCACCCTAGGTAGTTACATGTGGGCATAGGTACCTCTTAGCTTCATAGCTATTTCATCCACTCTGCCACTTTAAATGCCCTTTATTTTTTAACAGTGTTGAAAATATCGGTATCGGGAAAATATCGGCGAGGGTCCAGAAAATATCTTATTGGCAATATCGGCGAAAATATCGGCAGCATAAAAAATGCATAATATATTCATTTTTTTTTTGTGTTCAGATTTTTAAACATATAAAGCAATAACAACATGAAATAAACACATTGGCACATAAATATGAAGAAAGCACTGATATATATGATGTCAAATAGAAATGATACATCAAAGGCGATACCAAATCCTGCTGATCCCTGATAATTGTCCATTCAAGGACTCAAATGTGGAGAACCAATACAAAATAACATCACATATATAAAAGTATCTCATCATCATGAGTTATATGTATCATAACAAATAAAACTAGCAACTATCTATGTAAAATCATTGCCCTCTCCCCCTTTTACGGGAAAACATGATGGGCTGTTTGCCAGGTCTGCCCCTAGTAGTAGAAGGCTCTGACCCTGCCTCTGCACCTAATGTCAAATAATGAGTGCTAGGTATGGGGCTATGCTCTCCTATATCTATAGCAGATGGTGTTGATGTTGATGCTCTCGCAGTGTCCTCCTCCTCCTCCTCCTACTCCTCCTCTGAGTGCTGCTGCTCCTCCGAGTCCTCCTCCTCTTGCTGCCCCTGTTCTAATGGATCATCTACCTTTGGCTCTAACCATGAAGGTGACTCCTCCAAGATGGGCTCCTCAGACTCCACCCTCCACGAAGACAATACATCAATATTGTCTAAGGAAAGGGCATCTGGATCCATTGGTGATTCTATTTGCCTCACTCGAAGTCGGATGTTGTAATGCACATACACCAAATCATTGAGGCATGTGACTCCAACCTATAAGAGTGTCAAAAAAAGTAATAAGTATTGACTCTTGACTCTTGACACTTGAAGGTCATAAATTAAAAATTAAAAATTACAATAAGTGTAATTGTTCAACTAAAGGCTGGAGCTCAAAGTTATACCTGTTGCACTTTTTTGCGTGTATTTTCTCAAATACACTCCAATTGCGCTCACACCTTGAAGAGATACATGTTTGACTCAAGATTCATATGGCCAATTTCTGCAAATTTGGTGCCCTTGCACCATAGCTTCGCCACCAAATATCTACAACAAAATAATGAAATAAAAAATTCAAAAACTTAAAACATAATTAAACTTTCAAATAAAAGTTACATAATTGAATTTAAAAAAAATAGAATTATAAGTAAGGAAATTCTAAATTGAAAATTCTAATTTCTAATGAGTGATGACTTGTCACTTATGTGGCATGAAGAGGGTCCTTTCCCTAATAGCATCATCAAAGCCAAATAGGCCAACACAATCCCGATAAGACTGTATCTCGCGATTGATTTTGCTACGAAGCTCAGGATCAGGTACCATCCTCTGAATACAGGAATGGAGCCCTTCCATCACCTCGCCATCAAAATCAAAGCCGCATTTGTATGAAAATGTGGGGTTGAGGAAGAGTGCTGCTGCATGAATGGGTCGATGAAGCATCCCTATCCACCGACTATCAATCACAACCCATAACATCATCTGCCTATCAAGGCCAACAGAACCCTTGTCTGCATAATAAGAACGAATGGCCTCCTTGGCCCTATCCATGCCCTCATACAAATAAGCCATTGCAGGCTTCTCCCCATCCACCAATCTGAGAACCTTTACTATAGGTTCACTAACTGCGCATGTTGCTTCTACTCCACGCCAAAACGTCTCAAAGTACACCATTTTTGCAATGGCTTTCCTGTCCTATCTCCTGTTGTATCTACAATTATGCCAATCATCAGACACAAACATTTGCTTCAACTCGAACTGACATCGAAGCAAAGACTGAAGAGTAATAAAGTTTGTGGCAAAACGTGTGATCGCAGGACGCCGCAACTCCTTGTTTCTAATGAACCTCCTCATGAGGCTAAGAACAAAAGCATGGTTATAAATAAACTTGGGGATGCTCCTAGCCATATCAACCGCCTCCTTGATGAAGGAGAGTTTCCCCATATCCTCAAGCAACAAATCGAGACAATGTGTTGCACACGGAGTCTAGAACAATGTGGGATGCCTCTCCATAAGCATCTTGCCGGCAGACACATAATTAGCCGCATTGTCTGTTATGACTTGCACCACATTCTGCACACCAATCTCCCGAATGAACCCATCTAACAACTCACATATCATTGTTGCATCTTTGATATGTTCTGATGCATCCAACAATTTAATAAACATGGTACCTTTAGGACAATGTACCAAGAAATTTAGAAGGGTCCTACCCTTCCTATCTATCCAACCATCAGACATCACTGTGCATCCAGTAACTTCCCATATCTTTTTCAACTCCGCCAATCTAGAGTTGATGTCCTGCTTTTCTGCTTGAAGAATTGGCCCCCGCAACTCCTCATATGTGGCACTTTTGTACCCTGGGCCCACAACAGCAATAGTATCACACATTGGCTGCCAAAATGGATTGGTTTTGGTGATGCTGAGAGGTAAGTCGCTCCAGAAAATACACCTCCCCATGACTCTATCTGCTTCTTGCTTCTCTTTTTTTTAACAAGCGATTTTATGCTAGGTTGTGCTCCAGGTCCTGTTCGTGGAACCAAAAATGATGACCTCGAGGCTTGCACTAGCAGTAGCAGGTGATGATGCGCCAGCTGTGGAGCCCCTCACACTACCCGCAACATCAAAATCAGAAGAAGATATCCCGAAAGATCTACCTGCACGTTCAGCTTTGTTTCTTTCTGCCTCTTCCTTCTTCTGTGTTTTTCATCAATTGCCTCAAGAGCTTTTTGTATAAGCTCCGGACTAGAAACTGTACAAATCCTAGCATCATGTCCACTGAGTCTAGCAAGATGGTATTTCAGTCGTGTAACCCCACCTGTCATCCTGGTCCCACACAATTTGCATGTAAGATATGCATGATTTGTCCCACCATCAGGGTTCCCATACTCCCAAAATGGGTCCAAGGCTTTTGGCATATTTGTATTTTGTAGTGGGCTAACTCAAACCTAGGGCACCAAAAAAAAAATTGGAATTAGTAACTTAATAAGTAATAACCACATCATTTTACAAAACAATTTTTTTGCTACATTATTTGCAATTTTGCAATGTGAATTGAAAATTGAAAATTCATAAATTCATTTGAAATTTCATAAATTCATACATAGAATTTACTTTTAGAAATAGGCAAATGGTAAACCTACCTCACTGTTCACATTGCACAATAAGAAACTAATTTCTAAGGTGAAGAAATTTTATAGAGATGAACCCCTAATATATAATAAAATTAATAAATAGCCTCTGCAGCTATGAACTCAAAAAAAATGGAGTTTGCTCTCCAAATATGGAGAAAACTTGAAAACTTAAAACCCTTGCATTTGCTCATGGGCATGAAAATCTTTTCAAATGGAAAAAAAATCAAGCAAAATGATTGTAGGCAAATAGGCAAGCAAGAACAATCCTAAAACTAACAAAAAATTTCATTAAAATAGGGGTTTATTTGAACATACCTGTTAATGGAAGAAATGAAATTGTCTCATTGTTCTTGAAGCTTAGATCAATGAAATCTTCATTGTTGGTGGCGATAATAGCTATGGAACGCTCAAACCCTCCTTGGCAGCAAGCACATAGCTCTCCCCTTCCTTCTCCAGCAATCAGAAACGAAAATGATTCATAAAAAACCAAAATCCGAATTTTATAACCCGCGCGGATATTTTCTACTGTCTCCCGGCAATAAATTAGATCGTCGCGCAATATTTTGCTGAAATATAGGCGATATTTCGGAAATATCGCGATATTTCCTCGGAAATATTGCGATATTTTCTCGGCGATATTTCGGCTCGCCGAAAATATCGCGATATTTACGAATATCGCCGATATTTCGGCGATATTATCAACATTGTTTTTTAATATGGAAATTTCTGCCTTTTATTTTTGATGTTGTTAAAGCAGTGTCAATGTGCCCCTTGTTTTCTCGTGTTGATGTTGTTCACCTCATGTCCTTGTCACGGAATCAGTGTCACCTTCTACCCTCTTAAAGGTAAAACTCTAACATGACCATTGTCGGATTATAACCTATTTTGGTAGTGATGTTACCATTCTCACATCTTTCGCATCCTTCAAAAAGCTGCAAAATGATGACAACTCTTTTGTTAAATATAAGTTTTATATTTGTTTCTCGAAGGCTGTTCTTGGCTGCGAAACTGCGCCAAGAAACTAACTCAACCAACTTTTGGTTCAAGTTGGTCCTTGAACTAGAGGGGGATCCCTCAAGTGTTAAAATTTAGCGTAGATATTCACACTGAACACTTAGACTAGCTAATAAGATCAGAAAGCGTGAAGAGACACTCTCAACAGCTAAACAAAATACATACAGGAAATGTTTAGATAGCGACAATCTTGTGATGTTGAGGGATCAGCAGTGACACACTGTCATTCTGATTTACTCATTAATGAAAATAACTTCATGGTGGGATTTCGGGGGGGGGGGTGATACTCAACCCAACCTTTCCCGAATACCAACACACCCCCACATGCATGCAAAAATAAAGATATGGAATTACAGGAAAGAACATACATTAGAAACAAATTATGTCATAAAACTGAAGCCAAAAACCTTTGATTGAAAATTTTGTAGTAGAAGTCTTTACAAAAAATGTCAGGGTTTTGGCATCAAAATCCAACCCCCGCATATTACAAATCAAATAATATATGATAATTACATCTCAAAGCTATCACTAGCTTTCTGGAAATAAAATGAAATAATAAATTAAAATAAAACTAAATCTAGAAATTGATTGCATAATCTCTCAAATTATTGAACTGCTTGAGTCAAATCCCTTGGATCTGGAATAATCTTCCACTGTTGAAAATGTGAATATGCAGATCTTGATGGCCAAGATATGCTCAACTAACCCTCTATTGCTGATTTTCTGGCATTTTTCTTTGACTAATGACTTTTTGCCTTAAAATCTGGGGTTATTGAAACTGTCCCTGAAGATCTGTCAACTTTACTTCCAACCTAGAACTGCTAGTTTCATTTTCCACCTATCCTTTGACTTTAATCCACAAGATCTCCTGTTCTTGATATGATCCTCGAACCCTGAATGGACTACTGACTGTTTGGTTCTCTGGTTGAAATCTGGAAGCAATCTTTTGACTGCTGATATAACTCCTGGAAATATGGTATCTTTATCAGGTTAGATGCTCTACCACTTGTCTTTCCACTGTCAACTGTATCCACATATTTAGTTGCCTTCAAATCTAGATTTGGTTTATCATTCACTGCCATCTATAATCTAATTGCTTGAAGATATTGAATCTATACACTTTTCTACCCTTAAATCTGGATCTTCTTGCTTAAATCACTCAAGTACTACTGACTAGAGGAAATAATACTTGTTACCTGCCACCTCACATCCCAGCATTCCTCAATTGTATAACTGATCTTTGAATCTTGAATTGACCCTCTGAAAATGATCTTTTTCCATTATGACAGGCTTGATTTTAAATCTGCTACTGGTGCATAATGATGCTTTGTGTCCATACTTTCAACCAGTATTTTTTAAAAATTGTCACATTTGATTTAGCTTTGCTTCGAATCTTCCTTGTCTCTATAGGCTTCTTTGCAAATTCACAGAGCATCAAGTGCCAATATCATTTGAGAATTCTTTGGTGTCTGCAAGACCTAATCCAATGAACTTGCAGGTTGCTCTGTCGAGTTATAAAACCCCCGATTCGAAGGAACATTCAGCTGCTCTTCTTTTGCCATGCTTACACTTGACTTAGATGAATAGAATTAGGGAAAAGAAGCAAAAGAAGTATTGAAACTACTCTTGATGACTATTTAAGAAGTCAAGTCCTCGTAAATTCTAATGATAATAGATGAAGGTTGCTAGACACTCCATTTTCATACTTCTGAGGAGGCTGTAAATCATTCTTGGAAACAAAATTATTGTCTTCGAGTTTTGGATAAGTAGGTTCCCTAAACTTTTCCTTTGTATTTTACAACAGTGTTGCATAAGACACTTGAAACCAATAATTATCCTGAATATCCTTTAGGCTTATGGCCCAAAATGCATGATTTTAAATTCTGCAGCTGTGCTTTTATTTTTTTTTAGTTTAATTCAAGGTTATCTCCATCAGCTTCACTGGAACCTCTTTCCCATCATAAATTCTTCTGCAAACAGACCCAAATGTGCTTTGGGCATGTTGACATTACTTTTGGCACTTGATTATATCATTGGCATCTGAAGTTCATTAATTATCTCAGGTTTGAATCATCTTGAACTTGGCTTCAAAGGAGTAATCCATTTATCCAAACCTTCAATGATTTCTGTTATCCATAAATGTGTAAAATTATTACCTAAGAACATAGATCTATATCATGGTGATGCCATTTCATTTTTAATGTGCACTATTTTGGATTTTGCTGTATGTAGGAATAATATGATGCCACAGAGAATTCAGAGTATATGAGGTTCTCCAATGAAGGCCGGCATGAGTTAATGTATGGATTTTAGAGTCTATTGCTGCAAATTTTCAAATGCAATGCATATCTTTCGACTGACACCTTGGTATTCTGTTTTATTGATCGACATTCTAAAAACTGCTTACGTTATGTCTCTCCTTTCCATCCAACTAAAACCTTTCACGCTAGTTGCTGTTCTTTTTGCTAAATGTGTAGGATGCTTATAGTGCATCAAAACCTCTCATGGATTCGTTTGAAAAGTCCTCAAAAACGCCCCTTGCAAGCTTGAAATGCTCTTTACCTTGTAATCAAGACCAAAATATTCTTGCAAACAAATGCATGAAGGTTTTGCCTCTCACTTAATTGTTGAAAGTGAAACAATTAGCCAGTAGCTTTTATAAACAAATCCAACTCTGGCAATATATGCTTCCCACCTATAGACCTCTTAACTGGAGCTTCTTTGGCTTTAGACATTGAATTGATCTGACCATATTACTATTCTTCAACCAGAAAGACTCATCTGTATGTGCCATCGGATTTAATTTCTCCACACTTCAACTATTTCCTCGATTATCTTTGGGCTCTTCAAGAGTTTTGGATTCTCTGCAATCTAGTTAAGAACAATCTTAACTTTTTCATGGGTTTAAAAACTGAATAGATATAGGCAAGTATATGCCTCAGTGCCAGGGTACTGCAAGAATCTTTTTCCAACAATGGCAGTTTTACCAATAACTATACTTGTGCCATAATCAAGCAAAATTCCCTATGCAACATGAACAGCTGGATGAATATCTATCATAAAGACCTTCCTTTTGCAATTTTAACTGTCAGGACCAACATTTGTTGCTATTGACCTCATAATGCATATACAACATATAACAGGTAAGAATAATTCATCAAAGTTCTTCAGGTTGCCTAAACAGAATTTGATGATCCCAAAGGTATTGGAGCACTTGCCAAGATATTTAGTAACAATAAAGATGCAGAAATCCTCTTTCAACTGTAGTGGTCATCACTCAACCATGGCATTTCAAAAACGACTTGAGAAGTCAGCTTACTCCTGTTCCTGAAAAAACTCAATCTGAACTGCAAAACTGGATGCCAGGAGAAAACAATTCTTAAAACCTTATACCTTTCTGTGTGTACAAACCCTTGATGCCGATAGTCTGCAAAAAAATCAGTCTTTCTGTCTTCTTCAGTTGCTAAAGCAACTACATCTTTCTTAACTCCTTGAACCTTTTCCAAGGCAGATTCCACAGTGCTAGAGCAAGAAGTGCATGTCATTCCTTTTATGCAAAGAGGTCATACAACTATTGCAGATCTCTCATCAACATCATCGTTTATCAAGGTGGCTTCAAAGCCAGCATCTTCAATTGCCTCCCTAATCGATTCCTCCTTGTGTTGAACATGGCTTGTCAAATTGCCTTTGTTGAAGAACTCGTTTACCCCCTATCCACTATTCGGAAATAGTCTCTTTACTGCAATTGCATACTTTACATAAATCATCTGTGCAAATAGTAACTAGTGCACATACGTTGCCTCTGATGCATTCCTGTGACAATTTGCGAATGTGGTTCTTCTCTTTCTCATCTTGACCAGAAACATTGGGGTCACTTCTGTTATTCAAGAGGGTATGTGAATTCTGAGGTAGACCCTTGCTCAATCACCAAGTACTCGAGCTTTAAGCATGAGACCCCTCATTTCACTTTTGCAAGTCTGTGTATGCATCTTCTTGAACATTGCTGTTAAGTGAAAACCCTAGTCTGAAATTAGTTGAAAAACTTTCATGTGCATATAGTACATGATATTCTCCATCTAAATAATTTTCATTAAAACTTTCCAGTTGTAGACGATTACATATTCACAAATCATCCACCATTGGTGCATAAAGATCAAAAGCTTCTCATATAACTAATTTACAAAGTATATGAATCCACGTTCTGGAATTTCAAGCTATCTTTTACAAACTTTGGAAAGGGACTCAAGTGAATCCTTTCTGCAAAATTTTCCATTGAAATTTCCTTTCCAACAATTGTCAAAAGTCCAAAATATGCTTTGTGTTGTCATTTTCATGGGGAAGATGAGATGCTCTGCATCCGAGACATGCCCACATAAAGAAACTCGTTGCCACCTTTAAACTTGTCTGGTAGAATTAGCTCCTGCACTGTTATTGTAAACCACGACTGGATTGCAGGAGGGGGTGTAAACAGTAAGCGGTTTTTAGAGTTGGGGGTCCGCAATTCTCCACAGAATGCCATGTAGGGAAATGTGGTTTGATAAAACAGTCAATTGCGGACCCTCCCCTTCGTTAAGTGTCGAACAACTTGGGGGGTCCACAATTCAACTATGGCCATGGATTTTCCTTGACATCCTTGGATCATTGACACTTGGCGATATCCCTGTTCTCGCTGACAAGGAACGTTGGGTTTTGACAAAATGGAAACACATTATATATTTTCATATATGAGAGTATATCCCACATCGCAAATACAAAAGCCTCCAACCCACTTTATATACTCAGGTGCATATGGATGTAACCAACTCGTTGGGCACCCTTTAGCTCCTCTCTTGGCTTGGCGCTCTGAGTATTGAGCTTTGACTTGGCTTGTGATTTGACTGCTTGGTGGACTTCGATAACAAATATGGGATAGAATAAGGACTTGGAGATCAGGCTTTCAAGCCTAATATTTTGCATTGATTTTATATTTTAAATAAAACATTTTATAAAAATATATAACTATAATTTTATAAAATTAAATTGATTTAAAATTAAAATTATTATTAAAATAACCCAATCAATTTGTATAAAGACCATTTTGCGACCGAAGTTCACATATGCCTGAGAGTCTGGGTAGGAAACTGGTTGACACACCATAAAAAAAAATTGTAACATTTTGAAGAGGTCAAAATATGTTACAACAATAAGTATAATATTTCTAACTATTTTTCCTTGGTTTTTATGCATTTCACTGATGCTTGCTTCTTAACAACATTCCTATCCATTTTTTTAAGCATGGACACCCCATCTTATGGATTGGACACGTTTTGGCCAAGGACTCTTTGGGATGACTCTATGATTGTTCAAGTGGTGACAAATTTCGTAAGGTAATTTCATAGGTGGTAGTACACATATCCCAAGGCATTAGTCACATTATTCGAGGCACATTTGGGCAGCTTTTGCATGCATGGGCATCCTCGTTACATGCCAGGTGCTCAACTTGTGTCACTACATCCCTTGTTTTTTCATCTTGATTTTGTGCACCTCCTATCCTTGCTAAGTAGCCGATGTAACCTTCTTCCTAGAGGTAAAACTATAACATAGTCATTGCAAGATTGTATCTTATTTTGTTATTGAGATTACCATGTTCACATCTTTCTTATCCTTCAACAAGCGCCAACATCAAGACATCTGTTTTGTTCAGTGAATTATAATTATCATAATTATAACTATTCTTCCTTAGTTTTTTGCGTTTCTTTTATGCTTCTTGCTTATCACTACTCTTATCTAGCTTGTTAAGCATGGACCCTATTTTACGTATTCGAAACGTTTTGGGTTGGGACAATGGAAGATGATTCTATGATTGTTCATGTGGCATCACATTTCATGGGGCAATTTCATTGTTGACATGGTAATACACATATGTGACGACATTGGTCCAATCATTCAAGGGCCATTTAGGCAAATTTTGCATGCATGGGCATCCTCTTGACATTCCATGTTGAATATTCTTGAACAACCTCATATTTCATCATCTTTCTAGCTATTTTGCACTGGAATAGAGCTCCAAACCCTTTGCGGACATATCTACTTTCTATTTGTGAACACGTGGCTTAATTATTTTTGACTTGGAGAGGGTCATTTCATAATTTCTAGAGGTCACTTGCATGATTTTTAGGATATGTTCTTATGTTTGAAACTTGTTCTTGGAATTATGAGCTATTTTGGAGGAGTTTTCAACATATTTGGCCCTTTTCATTTGACGCATGTGGACCTCCCACTGTCAAGCCCTCAAGCTTAGACGCTCGAATGTGCTTGAGTTAGTCCACTGTCCGAGTGAAGTTTGGTGGAACGACTTGGAGGACACAAAGAGTGCACCTGAGATGAGTTGGGTGTAACAACATTGGTGAGATGACTACACCAAGAGCGCACCCAAGATTAGTTCGGTGGAAGAATTGGAATGAGTTGGTGAGTTGATATATCAAGGGTACCCAACCGAGGCATGCTCTATTGAAGACAAGGCACGCCCATCCAAAGACAAGGTGCGCCCAACCGAGACACGCCTATCTGATTTGCGAATGCACACGATTGAGGATGAACGTGAAGAAGAGTATATTGCAGAGAAGTATGGAGGGTTCATACTAGGTATGGGTGGATTCTTCTTAAAGACGAGGAGAGATGGCCTTGTGATGTGGAAGGGGAAGTCGTATGACTTCACCATACCAGCATCATTTTGAAGCTCATGAAGGAGATGTGATTATTATCACTTGCTCAAGATGGTGTGACATGGATAGAGGTGATAATGGTTGCACATGTTTGGGTGCATGTGTTCTTGTGGAGTTGATGCTATGGTCAGATTAGCTACCTGACTAGTCGATTGCATGAGGGGATTCAGCACATGTCATTCTTATAGGTTGCGATACATTCATAGACACGAGATATATGTTAGAGATGAGATTACTATGTATTTAGGAAGACAGTTGATGTGAAGGTTGTTCATGATGAAGACAACCTTCAAGATTTTGTTAAGAAGTTTGTCGAGGGGTGCGTTGTCGAGGACGACAACCATTTTGACGCCCGGGAGGTTGTCAAACCCTTGGGCTAAGCAACAGAGCACACTTGAGTTAGCATGAATCTAGTTCTATGGAACAACTTGGTTGGCACGAAGGGCATGCCCGAGAAGAGTTCAATGGAAGGACTTTGGTGAGACGAGCGCACAAAGAACACACCTGATATTAGTTTGGTGGAATTATTGGAACAAATTTGAGAGTTGGCACAACGAGGGTACCTAGTCGAGGCGCGCTAGATAGAAGACAAGGCGTGCAGAGATGAGACGTGCCCGATCGGGTTGTGAAGGTACACAATCGAGGATGAGAAGCGAAGGCACACGACCAACGATGAATTGAAGGAAATTTTGTATGCGGCAAATGATGCGACATAATTTGGAGTTTATGGTCGGCTAAAACGAAGGAAAGTTGGCTCGAACGCCCAATCGACACGTCGCTTGGAAGTGACACGACTATTCATGGAGGGTGACTCATATATATAACATTATAGGAGAGGAGTTAGAACTTCAGTCAACCAAAGATCAATAACTTGTCATCGCAAGAAAAGGAGACAACGAAGGAAGAAGAGAGTTGGGTCTCACAAAGGAGCTTGCTCTCTAAAGCAAGCTGCGAAAGGAAGTTGTGCAAGCTTGTGGAACGAAGTATTTCCGAGGGTGGCACGCCGTGGGGTATTTGTGTATTGAAGTTGTGTGTAGGTCGAAGGGGCGCAACTTGGTTATTTATTAGGTTTGGTTGTGGTTTGCTAGTTGAAGGGTTGTAACTCGGTTATTGTATATTTGTATCTGTGGGGGACAACCTTCTA
Source organism: Pinus tabuliformis (assembly GCA_031772625.1). NCBI lineage: Eukaryota > Viridiplantae > Streptophyta > Pinopsida > Pinales > Pinaceae > Pinus > Pinus tabuliformis. Next base: position 596,245,770 of record CM062812.1, on the reverse strand, counting down.
TCTTCGATGGTTTTTTTTAAATTTGGCATACCTTGCTTATTGTATTAGTCTCCTTTACCTTGCTTATTACAAGTGACTTTCTTGTAAATTTTCTAGGCTAAGGAGTTGGTGTTGCCTTTGTCTTTGCTTGAACCAACCCAAAACTATTATCAATGGAGGTATATAGCTTGCTTGGACAATGAGATTACCATGTTTGATTTTTTAGCATGCAATAGTAGTCTCCCACTTGAGAATCATTCATGCCAATGGCGGGTATTAGTCTTTTCCATTTTTTTCTTTTTTCCTCTATCTCTATATTTTCTCGTTTTGTCAACTCTATTTTTTGTCACCTCACTAGTGATTAATTCCCTCTATTCTTCCTTGGGTTTTTGCATTTCATTTTTTCTTCTTGCTTAACACTAATCTTATATAGCTCGTTTGTATGGGTGGATGCCATGGTAGAAGAGTATAGTTCTATCATGGTGAATGATGTCTAGGAAGTGGTACCTAGGCCAGAGGATAGATCATTTGTAGGATCAAGATGGATCTACAAGATCAAGTATGCTGCAGATGGCAGTATAGAGAAGTACAAGGCTAGGTTCGTAGCAAAGGGTTACACACAAAAAGAAGGAATAGACTATGACGAGACCTTCACCCCAGTAGCCAGATATACCTCTACGAAATTCGTTATATCCGTAGCAGCTCAAATGGGATAGGAGATTCACCAGATGGATGTCAAGACAACATTCTTGAATGGGGTGATAGAAGAAGAGGTGTATATAGAACAATAAAATGGAGCTGATGTAGACTATTTTGATTCACCTGTTGATATGGATGTTTCTTATGATTTTGAACTGAATTTGTCTACAGATTTTGAGCCAACTTCCTTCAAAGAAGCGACTTCTCATGATGAATGGAAAGAAGTGATGAAAAAGGAGTATGATGCCTTGATAAAGAATGGCACTTGGAAGCTGGTTGATCCTCCATTGGGAACCAAATCAATTAGTTGCAAGTGGGTCTACAAGAATGGCTCACTTGACAAGCACAAAGCCAGGCTTGTGGCAAAAGGTTTTGCACATAAGGAAGGGGTCGATTATGGATAGACATTTTCCCCCACAGCAAAATGGGTTACCATCCAGATACTCTTTGCCTTGGCAACTCAGAATGGTTGGAAAGTCCATCAAATGGATGTAAAAACTGCTTTCTTGAATGGAGATTTGAAAGAAAATGTTTTTATGTCCCAGCCAGAAGGATTTGTTGTGAAGGGCCATGAACATAAAGTATGCAAACTTGTGAAATCCTTGTATGGCCTCAAGCAAGCACAACGAGCCTGGTATGAAAAGTTCATTGAGCATCTTCTGAAACTCAACTTCAAACATTATGATCTTGATGATGCAACTTTGTTTGTCAAGAAAGTTGGCAAAATAGTTGTATATCTTGTGGTGTATGTAGATGATCTTTTGATGACAGGGAACAATGAGAGCTACATTGCATCCATAAAGAAGGAATTGAGGAAAGGTTTTGAAATGACTAACTTGGGCTATGTTCACTACTATCTTGGTATTGAAGTAACTCAACATCCAACGTTCATATTCCTCTCTCAGAAGTACATTGGAGATCTGTTGAACAGGTTTGGCATGGCTGAGTGAAATCCTTTGACTACTCCAATGGAGCAGAACTTGAAGCTCACATCCATTGAAGGAAAAGAATTTGAGGATGCAACAAAGTATAGACAGCTTGTAGAAAGTCTCAACTACCTGACTACTACCAGACCGGACATTTCATTTGCTGTTGGAATCCTCTTCATGTTTATGCAAAAGCCTTGTGAGGGACATTGGTCTGCTGCAAAAAGAGTTCTAAAGTACTTGAAGGAAAATCAAGACTTTGGACTCAAGTATACATAGGTGGCTAACTTTAGCTTGATTGGATACTTTGATTTATACTTTGATGGAGACAGAAACTGGGGTATCTACTTCAAGTTATGCTATGAGTCTTGGATCAGGAGCTGTCTCCTGGAGAGCACTCAAACAATCAGTTCCAACAGATTCCACAATAGAGGCAGAATATGTGGCAGCAGTTGAAGCAACAAAGGAAATTGTGTGGCTCAGGAAAATTTTGGAAGATTTGCAGATGAAACAAGTGCATTCAACTCCACTCATGATTGACAACACCTCTGCAATAAAGTTGGCCAAGAACCCAAAGTTCCATGATCAAACGAAGCACATCAATACAAAATACCATCTGATTCGACATCATGTTGAGGCCAAGACAATCCATCTACGCCATTGTTCCACCAATGAGCAAATTGCAGACATCTTTACCAAAGCACTTGGAAGAGAAAAGTTCGAAAGGTTCAGAACGATGCTTGGACTCACCAACATCCCTTCAAATTAAGGGGGGGAATGTTGACACCTAATCATTAGGATTGGGTGAATATTTGTAAATAATGTAAATAGTAAATAATGGAGAATAGGAATATGAAGAGACACTGGGACGTGAAGCCCAAGAGTCTCTCCCTCCCTATATATATCCATGAGCAATCTTAATGAAGAAACACAATTCATTTGAGAAGTTACCTCCTGGCCTGACAGTCTCATCTACTTCTCTGCCCTTTTTACCTTGACATTTGTGATCTGGTGTTCACGCTCCCTAACATATGAAACATATTTTCTCTCTTCTCATTTGATTTATGCTCTTCCTTGGAAGTGTGAAAAATCAGTTACCTGATTCCTACTGCAAGAAACTGATGATAGTTCTCCTATTTGTTAATTACTTGAACAAATTACTTGCAGTTTTCTACAGCAAATATCGAAATACATACACTGTAGCGTACACAATAAATATTGCGAAAACTAAATAAGAAACAGGAGAGAAATAAACACACACACATCTACACAGTTTGTTTGGACATCTCCGGTTGTTTGGAAATTTGACCCTCTAGCCCTTCGGTCACACACCTCGACATCTAGCACTAGATCTCGACTCTCCCAGCTGAATTTCAAACTCCCTCTGAAGCTCTATGTTTCCTCTGTGTGGCACTGCGTTCCTCTCTGAACTGCTCTATGCCTTCTCTTCCTTGCACTCTCCAAATCTGGAAAACTCTCCTCCGGAATACTATCCCTGCGCCTCACTGTAAGATCACTCAATCTCACTCCGGCAACTCAACGCTACTACTCTTGAGAAATTTGATCTCTGATCTCTCATTCGATGTGTTCTCCAAGTGCCCATCGAAATCCTTATAATCTCTTGTTGGAGGTCAACGGCCAAGATTAAACATAATCAAGGGCTAAGATTAACTGGGAGTTGATCCTTGTCTTTTTCTAGAAGATTCACACCTGATTTAATTAATACCCTTTAATTAAGCAGATTTCGTAAGTTTAGACTTAGAGAACCATTTTAAAAAGTTAATTATTTTAATTAAACCATGTTTAGGTGGAAATTTCCCAAACGATTTTTGGGTATTGGAGAATGCATGTGTCTTAGCCTCTCTGAAAAATCTTGATGCAATAGCACATCCTATGGTACAGAAATCAACACTCCCTCTTAGAAAGGAATGTGATCTAGCGCTGCAACTTGTTGAAGCATCACTCTGTGTCTGCACCATCTCCTGCTGCACTGCTGATGTTGGCTCTATTGCCCACCAACTACTACGCAACTCTGATTGCTGCATCTGTGTTGCTACTGGCCCTGCTAAACTGCTACCAACACTGCAACTGCATTGCAACCCT